>JABUQX010010775.1:0-37885 GCA_015478945.1 Trachelipus rathkii
ATTTTCAGCTGCAACTCCGTTTCATCTACCCCAGCACTTTCACCTATCACTTACACAATCCTTACTATACACATTCGTTCCAATTATATTCGGTCAGTTCTGTCAATGACGATGCTCAGTCTCCTACATTTTTATCGACCACTCTTCCTGTTTGTTTTCCCTTCAACTCTAATTACTACGCTGCATTCTTGCCCAGTGCTCCAACTCGGTTTACCGGGGGATGCCCAGTCTACAGGTAAGTTATCACGCATCACACCAAACTGCCCATTCCGCCTCCGCACCCGGCGCTTGGGCTAGAGCTCAGGCGCCTGGTTAGGTGTTAGGTTTCGTCTCTTGCATTGGCTTTCTGTTTTCAGATAAGCCCCAGATCGCTATTCCCAGGTTGCCCGGCCCATGCTCGAAATTAGAATTCATAAGGTTCATCGAAGTCATTTTAGCATAATTTCGAATTAAGACAACACCTCAACATATATCTGGTTTACTTTCGTAGTATGAACTTATTCCGCACTTAGACCCAAGTGCGTATTTAACCTGAACTCCTTACAACTTATATAAGCTACATCCTCCCTTCTTCCTCAGCCTGTAAATTATTACCGCCTGGGCGGGAGAGCATGTACATACGAGTGTGCCTTTTGATCTGTGTCTACAAGTGTGCCACCCGTATGATACTTGCAGTCTCTGTAGTATCGTACTGCCGGGAGTTCTTTTACTTTATGTGAGAGTTCCAAATTCCTATTCCTAGTTATTGGTTCCTACATCCATATTCTTCGATTCTTTCACCTGGTGGAGTATTTCTGGCATACTGATGGTCACGCACTAATTCTCCTGTGTTTGCTCCGCGCGCATGCTTCGGGTGATTTATATTTTCGGGACGCATACACTCGTGTTTACCCCCCTTTATTCTAAATCTACGTCCTTAATGTCTTATTATTTCCTTTCTGGGTGATTCTATCTCAGTCTAGAACCCAGAACTACTTCACATCTTGCTTTGCGTCCTTCTATCTTCTTCCATGCTCTTGCTTCTCTCGATTTCTGTATCCTGCCCGACTCAGCTCGTTTCAGCCTATATGTCTGCCCCGTTTTCGTGCTCACTCGGAGTGGGCGGCAAGTGGATTAACTCATCATTTTTTGTGTTTATATATATCTCGTTGATCAGCCTCCGTGCGCCACATCGCTTCCTCTTTATGCCACATCACGTTTGCGCACTCCCTTACTGAAGTTACGGCGTTACTCCGCCACGATTTCCAGCTTCCTTCCTGTTAATATTTGCAACTTTGGCTTTACATAATATCGGTCGGTTTCCACGCACATTGTTAACCGCTCACACAAGCACTCGTCCAGTTTAAGTGCCCATTTAATTCGCAGTTGCGGGAGTCGGTCGCACCTGTCAGTCTTTCTCTCCGTCTATAATATTTATTGGTACTTCTTATCTTTCAGTTTGGTATAAGTGTTCAGTCGTATGTCCAGTATGATAGGTATGGAGCTCTTCTATGCTCGTAAGATAGCTTATAGTAAGTCTTCAAGTTTAGTTCTATGTTAGTTCAGTTATTTTAAGTTTAAGTAGTAGTTCTCTCAGTATTTTACACTTTCCACTTTCTATATTATCCTTCTATTCATCTATATATTGTCTATTCGTGCCATGCTCTCTCGAGAGGCCACATCCTCCTTCCCCCCTCCACTCATGTCTCAGGACCAGATCTTCTTTTGGCCTTGCTGAGTTGACATATACTTTCTCTGGTTAGGCACGTGGACCCTCTCCCCCTCTCCACAATCCTTCCGCACTATCTCGTGTTGGGGCTGCGCCGACCGGGCCATCTTACTCGGGTGGACTCGTTTTCCCTCCCCCGTCGGGCCGCGGGCGGGGCCCCCGCGACCCTCATACCCCCCGCGCGGGGTTTCGGCAGTCCCTCCCTGGAGGGGGGGGGGCCTCGTATCTTCCCCGCGCTTCCCAGGATCGGCGGCGCCCTGACCCTGCTGGTGGGGTCGGGTTTTTTTCTTATTCCGCCCTTGGGTCCCTTCTTTCGTTCCAAAACTCCGCTTCACTTTCTGCTTCACTCGAGAGACTGTTAGGTCTTCTCTCTTCTCTACTTTATTACCTTCTCATCTTCTGCCACGCGAGCTCACACATTTTTCCTAATCCGTATTATCGACCGCTTCCCCCCTGTATGTCCTTTTCCTGCAGCTCTGCTTGTTAGTTTTTTCGCTTTTTATTTATTTTCTTTTTTTTCGCATTTTTCTCGTCCTCATGCCATCTCTTCATTACTCCCGTCCCGCTTCCCACCTGTCTTTCCTTTTTTCTGTCTGCTCTTGTCGTCTTTTGGCTCTGATGGACTCCTTCTCGAGGCTGCCTCTTTATCTATCTCTTTCTTCCTGTTTCTTCATTTTCTGCTCTTTCTCTCCTGACTTCTTCTACCACTTTTTCTTCTCTCATAACCTCGTCTTTCTATCATCTATCTCTCTTGCTCTTTCTCATCATTACTAATTCTGCTTAGTCTCTCGTCTCTTCTCTGCTTTGCTAATCCTTTATTTTACATTTCTCTCTACACTGCTTCTCTTCATTCCCTTTATTCTCATTATTTCTTTATTCTTTAAATACCGTTTTATTAAAAGGGGGGTGGTTGTTCCTTTCTTTTCTTTTTTCCTTTCTCTAGTGGTTTCGGCCTATGACTTTACTTATGTTTCCTTCTTCATTATCCTTGCTTTAGCAGAGAGTATTAGCATGACTGCGGTAACCCGCAGCTCCATCGGCATAACACTTTTCCACATATTTCATCACTCCTTTAATCTCTGGTCTGTACATACGTCTCAATGTATAATGATGTCGCAACAACTCCCGTTCGAAATTTTCACTGACAGATCGCAGTGTTTGCTTTAATGCATTTTCACAATGCTCCGTCCATGCCTTAGCATCCCGTTCCCCACTAACCTATGCTTCCCATGTCGCTTCCACCCCATTCTGCGTGTGCAACTACTATCACCATTATGCTCTTTTTCCGCCTCACTTTCTTGCTCTAGCTCTTATGCTCTTCTTCGTTCATTACTTTTTTTTGCAGCTTATATTCTCTGGTCATTGTAATATGTCCTTCGCCATAGCTATTTTTTCTTTCTTTTTCTCCTTCAATTGATTGGCTTCACAAATGTAAGGGTAAGCGGGGGGTTAGACCATATCACGTGGGGGGGCGCGACTATCATTCTTGGTTACCCATGTTATTTTCTATCTCTTCCCCTGACTCCATCTCTCACTTCCTCATCCCTTTTCATCTCATTCTCCACCCTTATTACCCTGCTGTTCTTCCCAAGCACCTCCTGGCCGTAAAAATGACACTTCGACCCATAACATTCCCTATTTTCTCAAAATTGGCTCTCTCTGGTTCACCTTTAATCTCTACTTTACTCTAATCAGTTTATCGTGGGTGGGCGTGGGGGGGGGGGTATAGTCGCATCTTTTTTACTTGTAGGTTTCTACTGTCTATCTTTCTTCTTTACTCTGTACTTATGCAAATCTCTCACTCCTATACTACTCCTCCTTTTCATCTATTCTATTATCCTCCACCCTACCTCTTCACCCCCACGTTAACTATATTATTATTCTCTGGGGGCCTTATTCTTTTTTTATTCTCTCTATATTTCTCATTTTCTTCTTCACATATCTCTATCTCTTCCCCCCCTGTGCCACCCATACCCCACCGCCCTCGTTCATCTTCTTTGCCCCTATCTTGCCTGCGCATTGTGCCGTCACGCTGGGTAGTATCATGCACTACTTTGACTTTGCATCTTTGGTAATTTACCTTATTGACTTTTATGTGCGTGTCATTTTTATTCTTCCGCATGGTACCCGCCTTTGGTCTCTATCGATGGCACTTATCCCTTTGTTAATTCATTCCGTCTCCGTCTTAATGTTCATTGTTCACTATTATTTGGTTCTCTCACTGTAATGGTTTGCACAAACCGCTGCTTTGTCTCCGCGACAGTTTAATCCCTTGCAGGATTCGTTGCTTTTACTATAATGCCAGGTGTATTCGCACTAGTTAAGATAACTGTTTACAGTTTCAGTCGGCACTTCAGGCATTTGCGACGCTTTTGCACGAGCCCTCACTTGCTTCTTTCGACTACTCAGGTTTACGCTGCTAACTGACAAGGCCCTGATTTTTTTCTATGGGACCGAGTCCTGATTTGTTATTGTTATATTTTTTTTCATTTTTTTTCCTTCGTAAGCTCGCGCCTTCTTTGACAAATTCCCACATTTCTTATTTTATTATTATTCTTTACTTTTTTATGTCTTATTCTTTTCTTGATTCTTCTATACTTATTCTTAATTACTTTAATTATTCTTTATTTACATTATTTTTCCTCGAGAAGAGAAGAGAGAGCGATTTCGCGAGGATTGACTCTGGTCGACCCTCCTTCTGTACGACGGACTCGTTTTTTTAACGGCAATCCGCATCCTGGCCACGTGACCCTTCCTCTGCTGTCACTCCTCTGAGTTTTTTTCTTTAACTTTGTACTTACTTAACAACCTTATTATTTTTTATTCCTTTTATTTCTTCTGATTCATTCTTTATTACTTATTATTATTATTCAATTTTTTATTTTCTTCTCTTAATTCACTTTATTACTTTTACAGTTTCTTTTCTTCTTTTCTTCTATTCCTTCATCTACTTCTTATTTCACTTACTCTGCCACTAATTTTTTAGGCTCCGGCTTCCGGCTCGGTCAGCCTCTGGCTCGATATACTTTTCCTGGGTTGAGTATCTTCGTTATATATATATACTATTGGCGTGGGGATTAGCTAGTTGCGGTCACTATCTCAGATCCTTCGAAGTTCTCGCACGCCTGGGTTCCCCGGTGGGCCCCCCCTTCCCCTATCGCTCGTGTTCTAAGTCACACTGCCACTTTTGGTGAGCGGTTCCGCGGTGATACTGTCCTCGCGCTCTGGTAATCGTGCTTTTCGTGAGGATCAGTTGGGCTTTGGCACCGGTGCTGGGAGCCCACTGAGCGGTGGCCGCGTTTCCCCAGTCGTCTACACCACATTGATTGAGTGTGTTTATCATAGGTTACGTGAGTCTCTGTAAGCTCTCGCAATGAGGGTTATATCGTGTCTTCTGGGGTGTCTCGGTCCCCCATGTATGGGGGTCCGACTGCCCACGCGCCCGCAGTGCACCAGAGGTCGAGGGAGGAAAACGGCAGCCGGCTGAACGAAAGCTCGCACGGAGGCTATGCGAGATTCTGCCTCAGAGGAGTGGACGTTGTACCGCTGCATCCGGTGCTGGATCCGATGCGGTGCCGCGTTTATTCCATATATTTGTGTTCATGCTCCATCTTTGGAGTTTCTTATTTTTATTAGTTGTGCTTTGCACAATTGGAGTTTCCAGACTTCACTATTCAGACCACTTACAACATTAACCACAACCACTTTACCCACTTTACACACACACACCCCCATCTGAATAAAAATATAATCATAATAATAACAAAATAAAAAAAAAAAAAAAAAAATTTGAAAAAAAATTTGAGAAAAGATAATTTAAAAAAAAAAAAAAAAAAAAAAAAAAAAAATTAAATTTTATTAAAAAATTTCATGTTTATCTATATACAAATTTCGTTTTTCATTTCCTAAAGCTAAATCTCTGTAAAATCGTAATCAAAATACTTCACATGCACACTGCTTGATCTAATGATATATTGTATCTATTAACCTTTTACATTAAGGTCATATTTTTACTAAAATTGTTCATGTTTTTCATTACCCTAAAGCATGTATATCAGATAATCAAACACCATCCTACTCTCTTGTTCAACATGAATCTATTGATCTATTGATCTATTGATCTACTTGATCTATTGATCTATTGATCTATTGATCACTATTGATTAAGGGCATATTTTTAACTAAAAATTGTCATTTTTTCATACCCTAAATCGGTAAATAGTAAATCAAACCACCCACATACCCCTCTCACTCCTCCATGATCTATTGATTTGATTCTATTGATCTTTGATTTAAGTCAGAATTTATTTACTAAAATTGTAACGTTTTACATACCCTAATAAGGTAAATCAGTAATCAAGACCCAACCTACCTCTGTCGGGTCGGATCTTTGATACTTATTGATCTACTTATCTATTGATATTGATTAATGATCTATTGTTTAAGCTTTTTTTAAAAAATTTGTAGTTTTACATACCTAAATCAGTAAATCAGTAAATCATAACAACAACCAAACCATCTTCTACTGTCATGTTCGTGAATCATATCTGAATTCTAATTGATTATTTGACTATGATCTATTAGATCTATTTGTCTATTGATCTTATTTGTATCTATTGATATCTATTGATCTATTGATCTAAGTCGAAATTTTACTAAAATTGTAACGTTTTCAACTAATAGTAAAATTAAGTAAATCAAACACAATCAACCCCTCTCTGTCATTTAGGTGAATCTAATTGATTATTTGATTATTGGATCTATTGATCTACTTGAATGATATTGATCTTATTGATCTAGTTGATTTAAGTCAAATTTTATCTAAAATTGTAACGTTTTTTACATTAAAAATGTAAATCAGTAAATCAAACACATCTTTTTACTCCTGTTCCAGTTTTCGTGATCTGATTGATTATGTCTATTGATCTATTGTCTTAAGTCATATTTTATTACTAAAATTGTAACGTTTACATATTCTAAAATCAGTAAATAGAAAGATTCACACACCATCCGCCATTTCCTGTTCCATCCTGATCTATTGACATAATTTGATTCTATTGATCAAGTCAATTTCGGTATCTACATGGATAAACATACATAAAACCAAATTCTTTATACACAGATCTGCGAATATCTAATGTAAATAAGTTTTCACATTAATAAAGCTAACATAGCTACTGAGACTAACATAGTAACAACGGACAATACTTGAACTTTACGAAATAAAACGAGTTAACGTTACAACGTTTTTCACCATTAACACAGTAAAGGGATGTGAGCTAACACAAAAAAACGTAACCATTGACTTAATGGCTTGGGTTTCACAAACATGAAAAATGGCATTTACATTAAATGGTAATATTTAACAAAATATACTATATGCTTTGAGTAATTCATACAGACCAGCGAAAGTATGCTAAAGTAAAAGTTTCACATTAATAAATGCCAACAATATCATTGCTAGATTAGTAATATTAATATCAACAGACAACTACCATACTTAAGCAAGAATAACTGCTACATTACAAAGGTCAACTTATTCAACAGTAATAACTAATCAAGGCTCACAAAAACTATCCCAATTGGTCACTTTAATTATCATATCTCTCAACAGCAATAGTTAATTTTACATTAAATATTTTATTACAAAAATATATTAGCATAACGTTTACCTTGTTAATTTAACTATCCAATATTCGCTTAATCTGCATGTTACATAAATGGGGGTATAAAAAAGGGGAGCAACAAGTAAAGGTTTTTACTCTCTGTACAAGATAAACTATGTAACAATATAGTAACTTAGCCACAAACAACCGACCGAATAAAACAGCTACATTAACAACTTAGTCAATAAAACGAACATACGCGGGATTTTACAATTAAAAATATGTATATTTATATAAAATGCTTATACTAACCTTACTAAACCATCATAAAACCTACGAGATAAAGACGACACAACACTCAAACCGTTATTTACAAGGCATTATCATCTTCTTTAGCACCTCGCCTATATCTAACAAGAAACTAAACAGCTCTAACAAATGAAAAAAAACTCGCACTTTAGACTTTAACCATATCATAAGCTGCACTCCAATACTATATTATAACACATTATGACAATACGCATCGAACTTCTCCACACCCCAAAAGAAATGATAACAAGTAACCGACAATTACTCAGGAATATTAACCAAATTAATAATAAACAAATAATAAATAAGTAAAATGAAGAGAAATAAAAAACCGCAACAAATACAAGATAGAAGATCATATAAACAAAAAAGCCGTAGAGAATGCGGGGAAAATAAAAAGAAGAAAAACAAAAAAAAGGCTAAGAACCTTGCGAAAACTCATCCTATAGAACGAAGAAAGTGTTAAACAACCTTAATGTATTGAAGCACTTCTTCATCTATTAAACCAAACTCAGAGGAAACTAGCTCACTAAACACAAAATTAAGCTAAAAAAGATAGAAAATGTAAACAAATAATCCAAGATACAATCAATCAAGTAGATAATCATACTTTATCATAGTGATTTAGTGATCTAACAACAACCAACGAATAGCATAAGTTCCAAAACTAAATAATAGATCTCATCTCTATATACCTAACCAAATAACGATAATAATTGACTACTAACGTAACTTGTGTTTTATCAACATTATACTAAAAGCTAAATTAGCTATTCCAGAACTAAAGAATTATAAATGAAACTACTACTTACACGCACATTATCGCAACGATATATAAGTAACTACTAACTTTACCATAGATTCATACTTTTAAACAAAGTAATCAGTCAAATAGCACAAGACGTCTAAAAGTTAACCCTATTCACACTTTATTCAGCAGCTCCTCTCTACACCAATACATCACCATCTAGCATTAACCACTCCTATTTACAATATACACCACTACTTCCACCCCCCTCCAATAATTAATAAAAGCACACCAAACAACGTCGATAATATCTAGAAGCTACATCATCTATCGGATTAACATGCCACATAAATGAGTTCTTTATACACTTAACCATCCGCATAACGCTAAACCATACAAACGGGTATTTCCCATAAATTTATTACACTACAATAAACCCTCATACCCTTCCCCCCTCTACAACGACATAACTGTAAACAACGAAAGAATCCCACCCACACAATTCAGCAGATCAAACTGTTTTAAACCACTTACACAAAAGTTCCCACTTAACCTTCTGAGTCCGGGAGTGACGACATTGAATACTAGTCGTCACTTTTGACCTCGCCTATAACTCGGTATGTTATGGCTTATTCTTCTGGGTTTTATTAGAATATTTGATATTGCAACGATTGTCAGTAATGTAATAGATTTAGCAATAAACATTCATGAAATTTTGCTCTAGTGTTTTGATCCCGTATGAGACGGGCGTTCTAAATGCTCTTGAAACATACACAATTTTTGACATCAGTGACCCGTTGTATATTTTGCGTGACTCTCTCTCTGATGTAAAGATTTATTCATTTTTTTGAATTATTTACAATAATGCAATCTAATAAGTTGAACACGAAGATCTATTCAAATGCTATAGATCATCTTTATTCAATAAACACTAACAAGTAGAGAAATCCGGCGTAGTAAATAAACTTGCCAGACGCACGCAAGCTGCCGCCACATCGGCACTCACACAGACAACAAACACAACCCGATAAGCCTCATCTAACTACATATAATATTATTATCATGCTACAGTAATCAATAATACTCAATCACATAACTAATAATCAATCCCATACATATAACTAATTCACTAATCATATAAATACAATAATAATTAATCAACTCCAAATACACTGACCATACTACCCAACCTACATACTCCCCAGATCCCCGATCAACTCATTATTAAAATAACATATTACATCCTATAAAACTATAATAATAATAATCATACATAAAATTCAATAATCATACCCTTTATCAAGTCAAACCCCTTCTACTGGCGCGAGCCCCTGCCCTAACTCCCTGTCTTTCACCTGAATTGTCGGTAGCACTCAATATTTTTACATACGCTGACCCTTCGCAACACTTGAGCCCAGCGTCGTTGAGGTTTATAATAATACTAATAATCAATTAATATCCCAATATAATTATCATATATAATAATAATCAATTATAAATCAAATAATAATCCCTCTCCTATCACAAAATCGAGCTTCAGACTCCGAGAAACAAAGCGTGACTCATTGTCAAAATTTTAAATCCCGATTTAAATCCCCATCATCCGTTTTGTAAATCACCAGACAGCTGAGTCATTTTTATTTGACAAAGATGACCTTGGGCTTTGACTCCTTGCATATACAATCAACAAACTCCACTCTCACCTTATTTCCATACTACTCATATACTAATATCTCATCTATCCTCAACCTATATATATATATAATTATATATATATATTATTTATATATAATTATATATATATATATATACTATAATATATATATCTAGTTATATATTTTATATATAAATATATAACATCATATATATATATATTATCCATACATAATTATAAATAATTTATATATTAATATATATTATATCTAATTTATATAATATAATAATATATATATATATATAATATATTTAGAGAAGAGAGGAGAGGGAGAAGAAAGAGAGAGCGGAGAGAGAGAGAGAGATGAGAGGAGGTGAGAGAGAGTGACAGAGAGAGAGAGAGAGAGAGGGTAGAGAGAGAGAGAGAGAGAGAGATGAGAAGAGGAGAGAGTAGAAGAAGGAGAGAGATGATTTAATTACAGAATTTGATAAGCCACGTCAGTTCCCACCAGTTCGACCTCTTCTCACGTCAAATGCAGCTCAGAGATTTCATCTTATAGAATGGGTGGGAAGTAGAGGCACCACGTTTCCGTGTAGTGAGGCGTTGAGTACTGTTTATTACGCCGATGGGTCGGACGAAAAACTTACTCAGCAACAACGACGATGAATGTTTATATTGGCTCAATTTCCGGAGGACATCTGTGCGTTTTCTACGATTCTGAAGGTCACAACGCTTAAAGTTTTGCAAGCTCGAACGGCTTTTCTTAACGACAAAGGGAAGAGCGACGGCGACGAGGATATCCTAACTCCAGCTCAAAAGAAGTGCAGGTCTAAGTTTCCACCTTGTTTTATGGAGGAATGTAAGACCTTTACTCAGCCCGCTGATACTACATATAAAGTGCATTTCCCACGTTGAACGTTCAATGAGTCGTTCTACTTGTTCAAAGTTTATTTTGTTCTGAATGAGATGTTCCACAACACTATAGGAATTTTGTCCGCGTTCAGCGCTCCACTTTATATCAGTAGCTGACCTGAGGAATTCCCGAAGCATGAATTTAGATCTATTTGATACTTGGTATATAGCTGATTATATATTATATATATATTATATTATATTATTATAATTATATATATATTAATTATATATAAGTTAATATATAATTATATTTATATAATGTATATATATAGTATATATAATAATAGTATAATATATATATATATGATGAAAGGACCTATAATATATATATATTATATACTATATATTATATATTTATATATATTATTATAATATATTTATAATATATTTTTATTTAATATTATAATAAAATATATTAAAGTATTTTATTCCATTTATGTAATAATAAATAATATAATATGTATATGAATTTTTTATAAATAAGCTTTCATCCATATGAACGACATTATAAAGTTATTTCATTCAGTATATATTATATATAATATTATATTAATAATATTATAATATTATATTATATATTAAGTATATTATAATATATATAACTTATTTATTATATAATATATTAATATAATTATATATATATTTTTATATAAATATTATTAGTATATATATATATTATATATATATATAAATATATATTAATATATATTATATATTATAATTATATATAATATACTATATTATTATTTTATTATATATAATTTTATATTTATATTTATATATTCTCTATATACTAATATAATTATATATAATAATTATAATTATTATATTTATAATATATTTATCCATAGACCTCACTAAACTCTATTTTTTAATCTTAAATATATTAATGCACATATAAATATATATTTATATCATTTTTATATATATAATATATAATATATATATATATATAGGTATATATATATTTTATATAATTAAATTATTATAATATATATATATATATAATTAATTATATATATATTATATTTATAAATATTTATATATTATTATATATATATAATAATAATAATAAATAAATAAATAAATAATAAATATATATGTATATATATATATATATTATTATATATTATATATATATATAAGTATATTATTATATATATATATATATAATATATATATATATTATATTATATATATTAATATTTTAACGATATATATAATACTAATTTATTATTTGCAATTCCTTCCATACATTTTAAATAATGAAATAAACAACAACTAACATAATAAGGCTATTTATATATTCCCTCTTGTTGCCGGTGAGAAAAACGTTCCGTGCCGTTTGGTTTTAACCTTAATTATTATTTTTTTAACCACGTTTACAATGTGTTGTAGTCTTACCGCCTAATTGACATGTATTTAGAAAATTTTCTTAAACTTCTGAGATACAGATTAGAAATCAAATGATTAAACCTGTAATAGTACTAACATTGCATACAAAACGGAACCTACTTTTTCCAAGCATATCCTAACATATTAACGTTAATTTTACATTGACACACTAATATTTTTTTTATTAATCAATAAACCTTGTTTATTATATCAGACAACGAATAATGTAAACTAGACAAGATTTTCATTCCATAAAAAAAATTTTTATATACTAACTATCGAATCACAAAACGTAACCAACGTTTTTACATTAATAAAGCTAACAAAAATAAACTACTAAAAATAAAGTTAAAAACGACAATAACTAACCACCTACGTACGAATACTATAATATTACAACTTCCGCACTATATCTAGCAGTAATGATACTAACATTCGTACAAACGTAACCTATTAACACATTTTTCAAGCGTATCTCTAACATATCAATGTTAATTTACATTAACAATGACGTATTTAAAGCAAAACACTAGGGGTTAAACCCTGTCTAATCATCATTCTGACAAAGAATATAATGTCTAGAGTAACAATGTTTACTCAACTCGTATATTTACAAAAATAATTCTCGACAGTCATCTAAATATTATAATCCCCAGCGAATAATGGATAACATAACAAAGTTTTTAACCAAACATTAACAAAATTTTATACTTAACGCGTTTGTCATACCTACATAAGTTCATTTGAATAAAATATCACAGTTAAACCGTATATTTATTGATTTTAAAGGCAGTAAATCGTAATTCTCAAACTCCATAGCTTATCGCGTACAATGTTGTTTTCATGCCGCCTGTGATCATTATGAACTTATTGATTCAAGTCATGATTTTAAAATTGAAATTGGATAACATACAGTAAAATAAGTTTTATATATATATTTGCGAATATATGCTTACCAACAAAGTTTTAGCATCAATAAAGCTAAAATATCATAGAACTAAGAATATAATGTACAATGCAAACCTACTATCTAAGTCGGGGGGCCGTATGATAAAGTTTAAGATACGAAAATTCTAATTAAACTAAAGTAAAGTATGTATATAGGTCTACAAGATACTCGATTATGTTCCACTTTTATGTCCCGGGTGTTAGCGGGCTTTGGGCCTCAGAGCGAGGTGCTGAGGCCAAGCCGCTTAACAACCTTCGGGTGAATCCCCTCTCAGGATTCACCCTTTCAAGGGTCATCCCCCTGGTTTTCCGATTGGAATGATACTGAAAATTTACTGCTTGGTTAATGAAAACTGTTTATCGTAAGTTAGTACGTTATGTTAATATTACTATGACAATAGTTGAAAAATAACACTGGTTTGTTAGCGAAATGATGAGTTTTGTAGATTTACTGTGTTAACTGACATGATATATATAGAAACGTGCTCCTAGGTTAAGTTTTTGTTGATAATGTAGGTTAGCCTCTAAAATTTGCTTAAATGTCTACGTATTCATAGGTCAATGACTGTGTTATATACTCAGAAACGAGTGATCACTTTGATGAAGATTAGTGTCAATTTAGTTCAAGATGTGGTATCTTTAATAGATTGGTCACTTTGTTAAGGGATTTTTGTTAGATAATACGGCTTTACCTGTTGCTGATAAGCGCAAAAAGTGGGAACAAGTTTTGTATGTCCTGTTTGCTACTTTAACTTTGATAAGTTGGGAATTTTCAGGATGTTAGCTGATTATTCATACGCGAGTATGTTAGGTTTGCATTGTACATTATATTCTTTAGTTCGGTTTTGATATGTTAGTTTATTGATGCTAAACTTTGTTGGTATTCATATATTCGTAGGTCAGTTTATAAAAGAACTTATTTTAATATGTTTATTCAAAATGAAAGATCCCAAATTGACTTGAATCATAGTTCAATAGATCAGGCGGGTGGGATGGGTAGGGGACTGCATGGATGGGTGGTTTGATTATACTGATTTACTGATTTACTGTTTAAAATCAGTAAACTATTAGGTTTTACTGTGATATTTTATTCAAGAACTTATTTTATGTTATTTCCTATAATTTTGATTATTTTTGTTCTATGTTTCTTTGATCTTATTTCGTATAATTATCGCTGGGATTAAATGATATTTAACTCGAGGTTATGATTGAATTTTTTTTTTGTTAAATATTACGATTAGGATTGTTTGATGAAAACTTTTGTTACGCTTGCATTATATTATTGTGTAATGATGATTTTAGTACAGTTTAGATGGCTAAACTATTGTTAAATATTACGATGATACGCTCGTAAATTAACATTGATATGTTAGAGATACGCATGGAAAATGCTGTGAATAGGTCTTTGTACGAAAGTGTACGGTCTCTTACTGCTGTTAAGTGCCGAGAAGGTTGTTGAATGTTAATAGTTTTTCGTACGTATTGGTGGTTTTAGGTTTGTCGTTTGATACTTTATAATTTTAGATTTAAATGTTATGTTAGCTTTTATTATGTAAAAACGTTGTTTCGATTGAATAAACTCGGCTATTTAATAAAGACTTTTATTTTTTGTTGATATGTTTGGTAAACTGTTAGGTTTAACATTTATTCGTTGTCTGTATGAAATTAACAAGGTATGATTTTTCTTTGTATAAATATTAGATGTAGTCAATGTAAAGAATTAACGTTAATTATGTGAGATGTAATGCTTGAAAAAGTATGATAATCGGTTACGTTTTGTATGCTTGTTTATGATTATATTGACAGGTGTTAAGTGTGATTTGTTAATGTTTAAAGTTTTTCATGTAATTTCATTAGTTTCCCTGTATACATTTTTTTCTTAGTTATATGATTTTTTCTTTTATTTAATTGTATAAACCTTCTGTTATGTTTAGCATATAATTCGATGGTTAGTGTAAAAGAACTCATTTTGTGGCTATGTTTAATCTCGAAATGAATCTCGAAATCGACGCGTAAATCTCAATGTGGTTTGAATGTAATTTACATTGTATGTTGAGATTGCCTTTGGAAAAATGTGTATTAATGGTTACGTTTAAGTACGTTGGGATCCTAGGTACATTCTTTGTTGTAAATGGAACTTTGGGGTTAATGTTAGTAGTTTTATATTCGTAAGACATAAGGTGTGTTAAGGTTTTGTCATGATCAGTTATATTCTTAGTTCTGGTAATTGTATGATAGTTCAAATAATATTTAATGTGAAAACAATGTTTCATTAGCATATATTCGTTTGGTTAGTAATATTAAAACTTTTTTTGTTTTATTGTGTTGTTTGTTGTTGTTGTCTAGCGAGAATATATACCTCTTTTGAACTGATATGGTTTCGTGCGTCTTATTCTGGTTTACTTCTTCTGATTAGGTTAAAGAAAGAATCTCATTACATTTAAGGGTTGTTTATACACTAATTTTTTCTTCAGTATGATAGTTTTCGCAGTGCTGATCCGATGACATCTCCCCGCATCTTACGCTTTGTTGTTGATGATTTCAGAGGAAGTTATCGTATTATTCCCAGACGATGTGTCATCTTATATTTAATCGTAAACGAATGGAGACTGCTCCATTGCTTTGTTAATTCTGTCAGCGGGTCAAATTAATATAAGTAATTTATGCAATGCACTTTAATGCAAATGGTTATAAAGCATAAAATCATGTTTCATGTTTAGATGGTATCTTTCTGAAGGGTGCGGCGTCTAAAAATAGATAAGCTAAAAACTTTACTTTTGTTGTCTTTAAATCGTTAGGATATTATGATGGTTAAGGTAAGGGTTAATGATAAATTTTTGGTAAATATACTATGTTACGTTAAAATCCCGCGTAATTGAATCAATAGATCAGTGGTTAAGTTAAATGATAGCTGTTTATTTGTCTGGTCGTTGTGTGTTAAGTACGTTTATGTCATGAAGTTTAGCTTAAACAGAGAGTAACTTTTACTTTGTGGTTTTAAACCTTTATAAATTTAGTTTTATGTCTTAATAAATTAAACATTTGCACATTGTTATGCTATATTTTTTTTTAAATATTACCTATGTTAATGTAAAAATAAATTGTCAGGTTGGAGATATGTTTGATAAAGTGCGAATGGAATATGTTTTTGTGAGCCTATGTTTAGTTTATACTATTTTCTGTTGATAAGTTTGGACTGTTTAATGTTAGTAGTTTTTTCTTGCGTAATAAGGTTTGTCAGGTTTGTCGTTGTATATATAATTTCTTAGTTCATACATTAATTTATTGTTGGCTTATTAATGTGAAACTCTTGTTACGTTGCTTTACTTTCGCTGGTATCTGGGTTATGTAATTAAAAAGGGTATATGTGTGTAAATTTTGTTAAATATTACCATGTTAAGTTAATAACATTGATATGTTAGATGCATCTTGACCAAGTGTGAATAGTTACGTTTTTGGATGCTGTGTTAGTTACTTTCTGTTGTTAAGTGGAAAATTTTGTTAACGTTAACAGTTTATTTCTTGTTTAGGTGTGTCAAGTATGTCGTTGGGGGTTATATTCTTTAGTTCGAAATATGCTATGTTAGCTTTATTAATGTGAAAACTTTGTATAAGTTACAATATTTAGCTTGAATTTCTGTGATAAAGATTTGTATTTTATGTTTAACTGTTTATTCCATAGTAGATACTCGAAATGTAGCTGAATCAATAGAATCAATAGGATATCAATAATCAGGATGAACGAGGAGGGTGGCGGGATGGCTGTATTTAGCTTTTCTGTTTGACTGATTTAGATATGTAAAACGTTACAATTTTTAAGTAAAATTTTGAAAATAAAATCAATAGTCAATAGTCAATAGTCAATAATAAATAAGGACAGGTGGGTGGTTGGATTGTGGTTTGATTTTGATTTACTGATTTAGGTATGTAAAAAGTTACATATTTTAGTAAAATTTAGATTTAATCAATTAGATTAATATGATAATAGTCAATATGATATAGTCAGACTGGAAAGGAGGGTGTTTGGAGTTGTGGTTTGATTTACTGAAAACTGGGTATGTATAACGTTACAATTTTAGTAAAAATTGACTTAAATCAATAGATTCAATAGATAATAGATCAAGTAGATACGACTGGACGGAGGGTGTTGGTGTTGGTATCTTGATTTACTGAATTTAATCTGTATTTAGTTAGATGTAAAAGTTACAATTTTAGTAAAAATTTTGACTTAAATCAATAGATCAATAGATAATAAGATCAATAGATAAATGATTAATAGATTGGACACGAGGGTAGGTTGGGTGGTTTGATTTACTGATTTTGATTTAGGGTATGTAAACGTTACAATTTTAAGTAAATTAGCTTAAAAATATGACTTGAATCAATGTCAATAGATCAATAGATATAGATCATAATATAGATATGGTTGAAGAGGGCGATATGGTTGGGTGGTTTTGGGATATATCTGGTTACTGATTAGTGTATGTTCATGACAATTTAGTAAGAATATGGATTAATAATAGATCATAGATAATGATCATGGTTGAACAGAGGGTTAGGTTTTGGCGTGGTTTGATTACTGATTTACTGCTTAGGTAGGTAAAACTGAAATTTAGTAAAAATATGACCTTAATTAAAGATCAAATTAATCAATAGATCAATTAAGATCGATCAATAGTATCCAGGAGGGTGCTGGGGAGGAGTATTTGATTTACTGATTTACTGATTTATGTTTAGGGTATGTAAAAAAGTAAATTTGTAGTATAAACATGAAAGAATAAAAAATTTTTTTTTTTTTTTTTTTTTTTTATTTTTTTTTTTTTTTTTTTGTAAATTTTTTAATTTTTCTTTTATTTTTTATTTTTTTATTATTTTTATTTTTATTTTTCTTATTTATTTTTTTTTTTTATTTTTTTTTTTTTTAATTTAAATGTTTTTTAAGATTTTTTAATATTTTTTTTTTGATTGGTTCTGAAAACATATATTTTCAGAAATCTACAGATCTAATAAGATATCTAACAAGACAATATTTATCTTTAAAAGCGTTTAATAACTCGTCACGCACGGAAGCAGCCGGTGCACTGTCACGACTACATCTCTGAGTAGACTCCTTCTTCATCTCTTTCCTTCTTTCTTCTTCCTTCATCTTCCTTCCTCCTTCGGCCTATGTATCACACTTTTTTCTTTTTTTTCAGGGACCCCCATAATGGGGGCCCTCCCCCACCGTATGCTCTTCCCCTCATCTTCAATATTAAGGCTCGATGACCTGTAATAAAACACACTATTGTTGATTATACGACTGTTTATTAACTGGCACCGAAGTGGCTCCAGCACAGGTGCCGGAGCCCAAACTCCCGATTGCAGAGGAATTTTTTCTAGACATTACACTCTGAATGCTCTCACAATTGCAGCTATACGAACATTTCGATTTTTTAAGGGAGGTGGGGTCCCCCTTCGGGGACACACGGGGACGTAACTTCGTATCAAAAGGTTACCATCACCATCTAAACCCCTCCAAATTTTATTACTTCAGTAGATAACTCACCATGTAAATATTATCGAGCATAGGCTGAGCCGAGCCGGAGTCGGACTAAAATATTTATTTATTCTGGACATTAATTAAAGGTATGTTCTATTAATAATAATATATAATCAAATCAATGAATAATTATAATAATAATAATAATATATAAATACATATTAATAATAATAATATAATAATAAAATAATAATAAAATAAATAATACAAATAGAAAAAACTTCGGAGGTTGAGTACAGGAGTCGGAGTCGGAGTCGATGGAGCCGTGAGCCGGAGCCGGGAGCGGGCCGGAGTGGATGCGGAGCGGAGTCCGGAGCGGGTGCGAAAAAAAAAGTTCCTTTACTTGGAATGTTCTTTCGACTAAAGATTCGTATTCCCTTTACTGATTACTGGTGATATGGTTGTTCTATATTCGTCGGAAAACATATGCAATCAAGTTACACTTATTCGTAATTGGGGTGCGGCTCCGATATAGAAATATAAAAAATTAAACACTGAAAATCAAAAATCAATTACCTTTCTTAAACTCAAACATGTGTTCTATGCCAAAGTTCTTATAGCTAAACGCTATGATTAAGAATCCGAGCAAAAGCTCGCATTCACTGAAGTGCGCTGAACTGTCACTACTGATGACAATCTTATGATATTACTAGTATGATAACTGTTAGATAATCGATTACTGTTACTGTGGGTTATATTATGAAGGGTTGAAGTTTAGCTTACAAATTAGAGTAACTTCAAATGAGTCTGGTGTACTAAGTTATTGTATAAGAGTAATCAAACGTAATTTAAATCTTTTTGAAAGTGTTTTTAAGTTCGACAACAATGGTTTATTTAAAAGTAGTGGGCAATCTATTTACTGATAATAATAGAAAATATTATTATTGTTTATTTAGGTATAACATTTTTTTCCAAATTCACGCAAACATATTGGCTGTATTTCTTTTCTTTTGAGGGAGGGAAAAGGAAAAAACTCTGATCTAGGAGAGTATTTTGATATTTGAGTAGATAATATTTACATATTCATCAAAGGGAAATTTAAATTAAGTTCAATTTACTGTTAATTAAATTACAAAATAAAGGGATTTAAACACAATAAGTAATCTGCAATGCTAATATACTTAACCATTATTCTCTCATTTTATATAGTTTTATACAGAGAGTATGCTACTTGTTTGAACAGGAAATATTTGAGTTATTAGAATAGAACCATCAATCTTTAAAGTAAAGATACTAATTTATATTCAAAATTAGCTCAACATGCATTATAGACAGATGGTTTAAAGCTTGGAACTCAAATAATCATAGTTACAATTATATATAATAATATATTTATATATATATATAAAATATTTTTCATATTAATTATATTATATACATGTTTTAAATGATTATAACTTGGAATAAATAAATTTATGTTACAAAGCAATATATTATATATATATAATATCTCGTATTGTTATAAATTAATTTACCATCGGATTATATTTGTCGCATTTTTAGATGTTATGAATTATACAGATCCAAAAAAAAACTTCAAAAAACTCATAAATGTTATCAGACGACTGACTTACAGTGTTTCAAACTTCAACGAACAATGTGACCCAAAGATTGGCTAATATTTTAATTTTAGCATATTAATAGAATGATTGTTATTCCAACTTGTGAATCAGTTCATTGGCGTGGTTTGGTAGTGCTACAAATTATATATTTATAGGCCTAGACAGGGTGGCAAAACTGTGAGTCGTGTGACATACAGATCAATGTGTGTTCATTGAAAAATAAGGTAATGTGAGTGTAAAACTATAGTATATTGTGGAGTGGGTGATAGTTAGATAAAGGCTCCACTCGATTTTCAATCTTTTTGCACAGTAACGCATTATATTAAATAAAGAATAAACTTGAATTAAATACTGCAAACCCTATCCAATTATGAGTTGCACTTCACATTTAAGAGTTTATTAATATAAAATTTGCTGTTTTTCTTAAAATCGATTAACCTATTTTAAGTCTACTACCTTACTAATCTAATAAAGCAACTTAACTTGTTTTCAGGTGAAAATTCTAAGATCAACGGACTAAAAAGTGACATCCTATTAAATTGAGTCGCTATAACAACTTTATCCTGTGGTACTTTATGTGGTTCGTTTCGGTTCGTTAAAGTACGTTAAAATAGCTAAAAAAAGATTTTAAAAAAAGAAGAAAAATTGCACTTGAATATAATGAAATTGCTACCTCAATTAATTTATTATTAATGGGTTTTACATTCTTAATTTAATCTTATATTTAATAACATTTGCAGTTCTGGAAAAGCTTTGAAATCAGAATGTGCCTTATCTTAACATTATTTTGCAGTCATGTTCAATACTGGTCGTGACAAAATCCATTGCCACCCTAGACCTAAAGAATTCCAATTCTACAACTTACACAAAATGTATTATATATAATATCATATATATATAAATATAAATAACTATATATTATATCTATAATTATATATATATATAATTATATTATATAATTATATATATAGTAATATTCTATATATTATATATATATATTATAATTATATATATATATATATATATAATATATATTATTATTATATATACTCACCAGCCTAAAGGACCAGCTCATCTCAAACTAA
The DNA here is from genome assembly GCA_015478945.1 of Trachelipus rathkii. NCBI lineage: Eukaryota > Metazoa > Arthropoda > Malacostraca > Isopoda > Trachelipodidae > Trachelipus > Trachelipus rathkii. The sequence continues at coordinate 21,470 of JABUQX010010775.1, forward strand.
TTTAACATCTAGTGACAGCAACTCTTCGCTATAACAGAATCTTACAACCCTGGACACTCAACTATATAACGCCAATCTGTGATAGCAGCATTCATCTCCAAACCAGCTAAAAAACCTAAATTCCCCCGTCCTCTAACTGCCTTTCTGGAAATTAATATTAAACAAAATCTCCCTTCATTACCCAATTGCAAATGGCTTTAAAAGACATTCAAACTACAAGCCTTATCCTCTACTCAACATATTTATCATGGCACAACCATCCAATAGAATCCATTTCACAAGAACGACATAACAAGCCTTTGACATGTGACACAATACATTCTATACAAATCTCTCATCCCTTAGAACACGAAAAATGATTTTATTTCTCCTAACTTTTGCAAAGTTTTCACCAAACAATTTCCCACTCCTTAAATTCAAAATGGCTCACAGGTGCATCTTTCTCATTCCTCTCAATCTTTTCACAGCAGACCTGCCTCAATACCCACCATCAACCAACTATCACATACCGATGATATCAGCTCATTCAAACTACTACATAATATAGCATCTCGCAACCCAATAATATTACAAAATATGACACTTGGTTATCTTCCAATAGAATAGCTTTCCCCTATCCCCTCACTCCTAACACTGATGCCCAAAAAGATCCAAGAAAGCCTAAATAGATCTAAAACAACCAAATATTAGTGATACACCAGAGATAAGTTTAAAAATACAATTTATAACTACAGAAAATAACACACTCGTACCCTTTCCAACACAAATTAGGCAGAAACCACCTCAACACCATTAACACACTCAAACAAATATAAACTATCTCCCGATGGTTCCCCGCCTGTCAAACCCAACTCATAAAAATTACAAATCACCATAAACTACGCCTTAGAATTAATGGATTGCACCAAACTACCCATCCAACATTTACATCTCTCCCACACTGAATGGTGTACCATTAACCAGAATACATCAATATCACCACTCATTCAGCAAATATTATCCACCCCTTCTGACACAGACTGAAAACCGCCCTCTCAATATAATTCCATATGAATCTACACTTTTCCACCTCCTCCCAAAAGTCATGTCACTCATTACTTACTACTAACACAGTATTACAAAACTGCCTAATAAATTTTATCTAAACTCCCTTCCCAAATTTCCCCTTAGAAGAAAACTGGTTCCAAAAGCCAATGAACCTCACCGACAATAGTCACCACCAAAACTCTACAATTAATATAAGATTTCAAACATGCAATATACATCCGCATGCACCAGAGTCAATTTCCCAGGACATACATGGTAGCACTCCTCTGGGGTTCTCGCTCGACACCCCCATGCCGACTTCTCTATATCTTCCCTTTAGACTGTGGAGACGCCAAGACATGGCGCTCCTGGACATCGGCACCAATGAGGTGGCGGGCGGAAGTTATAGTGATAATATATATATATATATATACTACTATTAATATCTATATATTAATATATATATATATAATATTATTATAATATATATAATATAATAATATATATAAATATATATACTAGGTTAAAGTCAACAGACGACACCTTTGAAAAATGATTTGCCAGTTATGCGATTAATGTTTGTGCTCAATGATTGAATATGAGTACTTTTTTTTAAATTTAAAAATTTTAATCTATTTTGAATTTCTACAATATTATAAGGTTAATTAATTATTAGGTTAGTTAGATTTAAATAAATTGACTTATTTAACATTTTTATAGTTTTGACTTTTTTACTGAAATGGATGAGCGTGAGTCAATGGAAATGGAGGCTACTTTTTTTTTCAAAATTTAAACGGTCAATATTAACTTTAGTATTGAATTATAAGTTTGGTTAGTATGTAAGGGTTTTATTATAATATATTATAATCTTATTAATATATATATATTATATATATATTATATATATATCATATAATATATAATAATATTATATATATATATATATAATATATAATATAATTATAGGATTGCGAATATGGAAAAGCGAATACGAATCGAATAAAAAAAAAAAATCCGCTAAATATCGGACGATAAATGATATTCGGCGAATAATCTGTGCTATTACGCGAATAGTATTCTCAAGTTGTCATCATCATTAGGGAAAAATAAAGAAAACTTAACACTCGACAAAAAAAAGTGAAATTTTCTGGATGGACTTGTACCAGATAATAATGTAATTCGGAGTGCTGATTACTATAATTCTGATTTGCTGTATGACGATCGTTTCGTGCATATGAGTCTTATTTTGGCCATATACTAGAATGAAAATTCGGCCTAAGTAGACTATAGACTTATCATTCCGCTATAAACATGCACGTCTATGCGGTGATATTTGGCTGAAGCATGCTGGTAACTTTAGTACGTCACTGATAGATGCAATGACTGATAGTCTATAATCATTTGAAATACAGGCGTGGTCTCATTGTTCACCAGGGTGAACTAAGATCTTTGTATAAGTTTGTCATTTGCCGAATTGTCTGAGCTTTGCTCTGAGTTCATGATAATGATACGGACAGCCGAAACAAGACATAGCGTAATAAAGAGACATCCAGAGCTGGGAGGCTTTCAGTCGATGACCTTGTTATTGCAGTGAATTGCCGGCCTACACCGCTATGATAACCCAGCCTTCGTCGTGAGTGCGACGCTTTTCTGCACATCCAAAGCATTAAAGTGTGGTGTTAACAGACGAACAGTATGCTTAGGTTCCGTGGGTAACGTCGTGATAGAGAGGATAGCAAAATCAAGACAGTTTGAAGGTACATACTAGGTTACATGATGTATTGTAGTGACTCAATATGGTAACATTTTGCTCGTCACAAGCAGTTTCACCAAATACGCTATTCTGTGTCATGGACAGCTGGGAAAGAAATGCCAAAAAGAATGCAGAGGGAACTTGACCAAGTGACAGGAACAATCGTACTGAACCACTGTACAGAGAACTATCTTACTCCTATACATAAATTGGATGAATGAAACAATTTGTGAAAGCCTTGGACCATGATGGTGAATGACGCTAGAATCTCAATCATTTCCTGGTCTGAGTGAGAGACAAAACTGGATTTTGAATGGCCACAAATATGGCATCTCGTCCGTGATGTTGTTGCTATCAAAATGACAGTGTTATATAGGCAAGAGCATTAGAATCTTTAGAGTAGCCAAATTTCTTGAACAGAAGCGAAACCACTACATGTACGGACTGTAATTCTTTTGCATTCTCATGGATTATAATGAGTATAACTAGTTCACTACTTCATTCTCACCTAGAAAAGTCCGAAACTAGCGGTTAGTGTACAGGAAAGCTTCCATCAGGATTTCTAAGTTATGGATAGCGACGTTTCCAGGGCAATGGATCTATCATTGAGCATTATTGGTTGGAGCTGATGAGGATATTCCAGACGCCTATGCCAGTAGATTCGTTCTACAAGAGAAATTATCTACACGTAGTGATTTTAGTATTATACAATAAACATTCCTTTATAATCATTGTTTTCCTATATTACCTTATTCAATAGTTGGTATATAGTGATTAACTTATTATCAAAGACTTGTATCAATATTGCGATTGTTCTCTCTTATAATATCCAATATATATTTATATATATATATTATATTATAATTATATAATTATAAAATTATATTATAATATATATATTTTATTATATCTATAATGTGATAGACCTCTGAAAAAGGTAAATCATATAAATTTTACAAAATCTGTCGTTAACCATATCTCAAATGCGATTGGAATGCAAAACGGGGAATTTAACCATTCTTTGGTGGGGAATTCATGCCCCCCATTCAAAATTATCTTGCGAACCGTCAAGATTTCATTTACATGTTAATACAAAATATAAAAACAAATAAATAACTATTATTTTTTAGTATTATCATTATTAACAAATATTAAATGAAAATTTGAAAAGTTTTCGTTATTAAGGATATTAACTAACTCATTTGATAAGCGTGGTTAAAATGACAGAAATTAGCAGTTCTCCAGATAACCTATTTCTGTGGCTTCATAAATTATTTTCGTTTAAATATTCTTTCTTCGACTGAGGCGGTAGCTTAAAGGTATTTATGCTAGTTTTTCATATAAAACTATTTCAGGGTTTTCCATCATTGAGGAATTATCATTGTTCATGTGTCACAGTAGCAACTTATATTTGTTATTCTTGATGTAATCCGTATTAGCTTTTACTTTATAGTACACTATAAATTGCAAAGAATGGACTTTTTTTCAATTCTCTTTACTTCTTTATACATGCAATTTAAATATCATCATTAATAAAATGGAACTTTCAGCTTCACTTTCCCACTACGTGAATCATCGTCAGATGAAGAGTCAGAGCTAAATTTTTATGCATTTCTTTCCATGACTCAACGACTATTTGTACTGATCATCTGATTCATGTTGAATGAGCTTTGAATCGCAGATTAAGAAAGTAAGATACAGCCAAAGATTTTCCATAGAAACTTAGAAAGTCTTTTTTCTACTGATTCCTAGCTCTTAAGATGTAATTATTCAACTGAACTTTGCTTTTACTTGTCCTTTTAAGAAAATAGATTTATGATAAATATGGAAGATACTGGGGTATTAAATGCTTGTTTGGTGTTGTCTAAATGTAAGTATGGAAATCTTTGGCCACTTCGAAACAGTTCACATTTCTGATGCTCGCAGTCGTATATGGATAAGGGGATTTTGTTGGAATTTTAAGCATATCATAAGTTTGTTCCAGAAATAGAGTCGTTTGAATTATTTAATGCTTTTTGACTTCAGCTCATCTGTTAAGTTAAGCATTGCGCTGCAAATTGTTGAATGCAATGAGAGTACTCGTAATTAAACAAATATATTACACAGACTCTGAATAATTGATCGTGATCAATTCAACATTGATTAAAATGAAATATAGCAAGCACAGTCTCTCCATATAGTACATTGGTCTTATCCCGTTCACTAAGTATCTATTTTTTAGAATATGAAATGCACCTATAGATATTCTAATGGCAAATGTGTCGTCATATTGTTAAAATTTGCTTATTTTATTTTTTGAAATTAAGTTCTAAATTTCATTTAAACTGAATAACTTCCCCTATGAGTAATTAGTTATAAAGTCAATATGGCGAATAGCGAATATTTTACGAAATGTAGTTGAAACCACATCCAGTGCCAATCATATATGTTCATATAATCTTATATATATATATAACTATTAATAAATATATACTATATATAATAATATATATAATATATATATATATAAATATTATATTTATATATATTACAAAATTTATAGGTAACTAAAAAAGGTTTTATTATTTCTATTATAGGAGAATTACATTAATGTATCTGGAAATCCATTTTTTCCTCAAAGGTGTGGAATCGATATTTAATTATATATATTAATATATTAAGTATAATAAATATATTTAATAATAATTATATATAATATATCTAATATGTATATACTATATATAGTATATATAATATATTAATAATATATATTATATATATATATTAATTAAGATATATTTATGATTGTCCAATGAATTGTTGTGCAATACAATACTCTCATTGATATACCCTGTCAACATACTGAATTAAAATCAATCTTCCTATATTGTTATATTGTATAATTTTAATTTAAAATGAAAACGTTATTTATTTTTATAGAACTTTCAACAGATTCAGAGCTAACATTATGTATCTTGCCTTTTTTTACCACTTAAAGGAGACATATGATAATTATTGACCATCATGTTGTAAATGCAATATCTTACACAGTTTGCCAATATAATACCGGAAAAATGGTCATATGACCTAATCAATCTTTTGGCACATCTAATATAATATAATATATCATATATATTATATATATATATATAATATATATAATATAATTATATATATAGAAAAAAATAATATATATGTATATACATAATACATATATGACTATGTATCATATTATATACAATCAATATAATTAAAACATATATTATATAATATATAATAATATAATAATATATATATATAGTATATATAATATATTAATATATATATAATATATATATATATTATAACTAATATATAGGGCTATTGATAAGAACTGCCTGCTGAGGTACATTTTCTTTGGCAAATTTCACAATATGTGCTGAAATAGGCAGATTAAGTGAGATTTCAACACTACTCGGCACATGAACATCTTTGTTACTCTACTGTTTAATTTTATTTTACCGAGTCTCCACACACCTTACATCTTGTTGAGAGAGATAGAGATAGAGAGAGAGCGAGAGAGAGAGAGAGAGAGAGGAGAGAGAGAGAGAGAGAGAAGAGATGAGAAGAGAAGAGAAAGGAGAAGAGAGAGGAGAAGAGGGAGAGGGAAAGGGAGAGATTAATATATTATTATATAATATATATATATATTATATTATATATTATATATATAATATATAATATATATATATTATAATTAATTATATATATATATATATATATATATATTATATATTAATATAATATATAACGTATATATACTATATATATATATATATAATATATATAATAGATATTTATATAGTTTATATGATATATAATATTATATATATATATATAATATTATATATAATTATATATATTATATATAATTTTCTTAAAACTTATAATACAACAATTATTTAAAGAAATAATTTTTTGCTTCCTTTATCTTAAAAAATGTTATATTATTAATCATGATAATTCTTTATTCCACTAACACATTGCATAATTTATTACAATGCATTCTATTTGTTATGAATTTATATACAAATGGGGATCTTTAGCTTATTGATTATAATATTTTTAATTAAAAATTACAATACTGATAATAGGCATATCAAAAAATTGGCAACTGGTGAATTATGGACGGCTTAACTATCATTTAAATTATTTAGCTACAATGAAGAATCCTAAAGTAATTCCTTACCTTATAGCACAGTTTTTGTCTTAAATAAAAACGTATTATTTAAAAAATATTTTTTGGGTCACTATCTTTAATATACGATTCGCTGAGGCAACAATATATTTAACACCATTATCTCAGCGCTGAACTGTCAAAATCAATCGCTCGTCTATAATACATTACAACCTTTCAAACTTTTTATTGCTTTAATGATGCAATTGCTTTAAAATAAAAATCGTATATTTACTTTAAAATTTTTAGCATCATTACGCAGCCCCATTTATAAGATCATTCCTTATAATAACACGATCATGTTTATTAAAATTTAGACTTTGTTCGTATTGGACTCTTTGGCTCGTGGCGAAAGATAACAACATGTGAGAAACTTTTTCATCGTGAAGACATCTGGTTTACCTTAGAACCATTGTTCTATGGTAGACCATTGAGCCTTTTTTTTCTAAGAGTGTAATCAGTATATTATATATATATTACTATATTATTATATTTATAATATATATCATATATATTCTATATATATTAATATATAATTATATTATATATATATATACTACCAAGCTTATATTATATTTTGAAGAATAATAGTATCTATATTACAGGTATTTCAATATTATATATATATATATATATATAAATATATAAAATATATATAAGTAATATATATTATTTTATTATATAAATATATATTAATAATTATACTATAATATATATTACAAGGGGTTAGGGGGGGGTATGTGTAGTGAGGGGGGGTGGGTGTTCACGTAGTGATGGGTTATATATTAATCATTTTACATGCTGAATCATTTCAATTTGAAAATAAAATATTCTTTATCTCTCCTATAATAGTATCCCTGTGTGCTGGATTTCTTGTTCTTCTATTTTGCGCATGTCTTGTATTTTAGTGATTTATTATATTACTTGAAATACTATTTTTTTTAAAAATTGTATTAATATATTAATAAACGATGAAAAATAAATACTAATATAATAATATATAAAATAAGTAATAAATAAATAATAATTACTAATAATAAAATTAATTATAATAATAATAATATATATAATAATGAAAAATGAAATGGTGAATTGCATTTGATTAATGTTTATGTTTTTTTGCCTCTTGTGAATTTCTCCTAATCCCAAATAAAAATTACGTGTTTTTAAACGATTGAGGAGATTTAGGCAGAAGAAGAGAAAGTTCAATTGAAGTAAAGCAAGAATAAATTGAACTTCACACTTTAACTTATGTTTTTATTAAAAGTTTTCTAGTTAAGATAGTAGCTACCGTTTCTTTTTTTCTTCTTCTTCCTTTTTAATCAAAGAGAGAAGAATTATAACTAATGTTCAACTAACGGCTCCGCTACAATTCTCTATAATGACGCAATGCCAAAACGAAGGAGAAGGAGTAAAATTGTTAAAAGTATTCTTGAAAATTGATTAGAGAGAGAGGAGAGAAGACGAGATGGAGAGAAGAAAGTGATGAGAAGAGAGAGATAGAAAGGAGAGGAGAGAGAGAGAGAGAGAGAGAGAGAGGAGAGATTGAGATAGAGATGAGAGTGGAGAGGAGAGTAACTTCATTTTTTTTATATTATTATTTTCAAGGTTCTAGAGTTTCAATTTGTCCTTTCAATAATAAAATAAAATGATTTAATATATTTTTGATCCGTTTCCCCCCATAATTCAACTTGTGCTTAGAATGTGAAGACATAGCGTTGATTTGCTTCTATTTGTCAATTTTAGCATAAAATGTAAGAATTCTACAATTAATTAAGTTTCTTTTGGTATGTTTGAAGATTGTTTTTAATATATATTAGTATATATAATTATATTATATAAATATATTTTCTAGTATAATATATATAATTTATATATATTTATATATACTATTATAATAATATTATTATATATATAAAGTATATTATCTATATTATATTATATAGGATAAGGAGGTTTGTGAGTAATATAAAAATAATTAAGCAATTGTGGCTAATATCTGTGAGGCATGTCATGTTTTTTTTTCTGTTTGATATATTCTTAAAGAAATCAAATGTAATGTTTTCTCTACGTGTTTTTCCCGTTTGAATTATGTGATACCGTATCTTTCGCAAATCACTTTTTCTAAATTGTTGAACTCTCTCATTAAATAGTTATGACATATTTGTAATTAGACTATTTGTTATTATATAATTTATAATTATTATATTATATTATTATTATTATTATTTTTTACTATTTATTATTTTATATTATATTATTATTTATTATTATTATCTATAATAATATTATATTATTATTTAATTTTATATATATTATATATTATTAATTTTTATTCTTTATTTTTCCATCTCCTTCACTATCTCTTTCTCCTCCTTATCAAGCTGCTTAAGCCGTCGTGTTCAATTTTACGCGATATTTGGGCTAAAACGGAGCAAGCATTTACCGTGTGATGCAAAATGGAAAACGCCTTAGATTATTTTATGCTAGTGGGTAAATCACTTGTTCTCCTAATTAAAAACATAATGACTGGTTGCTGAATACAACATCGAAAAATGTTATTAGAGCGCATAATCATTAAGTTTAACATAATCTAAATAGAACATAATGTTGATATGTGAATTTAAATTATAAATAACAATAAGGCATTTTAAAATCGACATTGCTAATTTATTTCTGGATTGATAATTGTTTCGTATACCAGTGTGAATGACCAACTATATATAATAAATATTAATTTATAACTGATTGCACGGGATGTATATATTATATACTATAATATATTCATTATAATATTATATATATTTATAAATTAATATTAACTAATATATATATAATATAATAATATATATATATATATTAATATATACAACTCTTAATCCATTCATTTAAATTATATAATCATTTACTCAATTGTCCCTATGATGTCTAGAACGCGACTACGACGACACAAAAAAAATAACCAAAAACCTATAATATATTATATTATAAATATAAATATATATATATATATATATTATTATATATATTATATATTCTAAAATTTTTTTTTCTTTATTTTTATATATTCGAAAGATAATAACTAAGAAATACATATATTTGGGAGAACCATATTTATATATATATATATATATTTATATAATAATATATAATATATATATATATGGTCGAGTATTAGCTACATCATGTAATTAAAAGCAGCATAGTAAAACAATTCATTGACATCACGCAAATTCTAAAGGAGGGTTTTTTTTTTTTATCTTGTGTTGATTCAAAAAATCCTTAGTTAATAATATAAAAGTGTAATGGGAAGTAAAATTTAATTTTTACTAAGGCTACATAGGGTAACAGCAACGATTGCATTGAGTACGGGTCTCTTCGACTCCCCGGGACACGGGGGGACTTGTTCCACAGTTCCTGTCTCCGCGCTAGATCCTAAATTTGGGATTTTTTTTTTAGTATTTCCGACATAATGCAAAAAAAAAATGGAGAGTCAGCGGTCTCTGGCCTCCAATGGACAACGGGGACTTCGTTCCCCTTTTGTCCCTCCGTCGTTCAAAAGGGGTATTTTTTCTTTTTTAATATTTTCCGATATATAGGCAAAATAAAAACCCCTTCTTAGAATTTTGCGCTGATTCCAGATTATGTATTTTGTTTTACCTGTAGGGCTGCCGTTCTCGAGTTCATGATGTTCAGCTTAGAACCTGACTATATTATATTATATATAATATATAGATATAATATAATATCAATATAATATTATATTATATAAATATAATATTTAATTATTATATTAATATATATTATTATAAGTACTATATATATATATATTATAATAATTATATAAATATATTACAGTTGTCATACGTCTCAGAGATAGCAAATCTATCAGGAGGGGTTGCACCTCAGAAGTTACACTAACCAAATTATCATTATGAGCAGACGCAGTTTGAATGAGGGAATCTAAATTCAGCAGAAATCAGAGATTGAAGATGAATTACATGCAACGAGGGGAGAAAGAGACCGGGCGAATAGCCTGGAGTTACACAACGAAACTCGTGCATGACTCAGCACCCTTAGTGTTGAGTCTTGTAAAGGTGTGGTTACGTGCAGTGACTATTCCTGACACCTGCCGTGCAGGTACTTTAGAAAAGAAAAGCCCCAACATGCCCACAGATGAGGTCAAAGAAATGGCAAAGTACGAGAACAGTTATAAGTTTTTGCTTTTGTACATCGACCTTCCAAAACCCGGGTGGACCAGCCCCCCCCCGCCAGATAGAGAGCATACCCAATAACAGGGCGTAGAGCCTTGTATAGATGGAGTACTGAGATAGGAAAAAAAAGTCTCGCAGCTAAACAGAACTCCCAGTTTTATTCTTCAAATTCAAAACAAAGTTTTTGTTTATTAGCAAGGATTTTATATGTCACGGAAGAGAGAGACACGTCGAAAGAGTGTAAATTAGAAGATTGGTCTGAGAGGAGATTTTTAGAGTTGGGTTTTTAAGATGTTAATTTTCACCAAGGTTGCGACACTCAGCTGGAAATTCTATAACAGATAGGAGATGGAAATCAGAAAGATTAGACAGCGCAATTTCTAGAGTAAAAGATGAGCAGTATTGAAATAGTAAGAATGAAGGTCGAGTCATCGGGATATGGTGGACAGAGTTAGATGTGCAGAGAAAGATATTTAAATGAAAAGCAAGAAAGGTAGGATGACAAGCAAGAACCGAGGAACACACTACTGAGATTAAGTAAAGAAGTCGCCTCCTATCAACAACACGATATTGGCAGCGATTGAAAGAAAGTAGACAAACAAGCACAGAAGGAGGAAACCAAGGAGGGGAGCTTGGAGAACAGATGAGCGTGCATATATATTATTACGTATATATATATAATATATATTATTTATAAAATATATAATATAATATTATATATATTATATAGTTAATATAAATCTATCTATATAAGATAATAACATAGTACATTATAAAGATAAGATGATAGATAGATAGATAGATAGATAGATAGTAGATAGATTAGTAGAGAGAGAGAAGAGAGAGAGACAGGAGGAGAGAGAGAGGAGAGAGAGAGAGACTGAGGAGAGAGAGAAGAGAGAGAGGAGGAGAGAGAGTGGTAATTATAATTATAATAAACAAATAAATCGCTCGGTTAGCCGAACGTTATATTTGAAATGAAGTCTTTCCAGAAGGTTCGTATTCACATTTGATATTTCAGATTGAAACAAAGCGGTTCGTTCTTGGATATGCAACCGCAGTGTGGTATCAGGTCATCATATATTTCACACACATTTTTTCTCTCAATATTTTGGGCTGTGTGTAAAGGTTATGCAATCATGTGGTTTGACCATTGACTAATAAAATTTGATGCGTTTTTCATTAATATAATCATTGGATGTTATTAACATAGATCAATTTATTTCTTTATATATTTAAATCATAGTACAAAAATTAAGAATAAAAAATAATAATAGTTGATCACTAACATGGCAATTGTTATTAAATCGGTGCGCAAACTGCCAACAGGCACTGACCGAATGAACTTTATAATAATATATATATATAATATATAATATATATTAATATATATATATAAATAATTATATTAATTAATATATAATATATAATTATATTATTTATATATAATATATATATTTATTATATTATATTATAATATATATATATATATATTATATATATATATTATATTTTATATATTATTATAATAATATAATTTATCATATATTAGATAGAGGAGAGAGAGAGAAGAGGAGAGAGAGAGAGAAGAGAGAGAGAAGGAGATGAGAAGAAGATTTATAGATTGTAATATTTTATTTTGTGAAAATTTTTTTAAGATCATAAAATGTTTATCATCGTTTACTTTTCATTATTAAGGTATTAAGAAAATACTTTAGTGCAGGCTATGAATTATACCAGAAGTTACGACTAACCCATTCTTAAAAACTTAAGTTACTTTTTCTTGACTTAGAATTTTTTGAATAAATTTTTTTCCCAAAAATATGCCAAAGAATATAAGATATTATAGATATATATTATATTAATTTATAATATAATATATAATAATGTTATATTATATAATTATATATATTATTATATATTTATTATTATATAATATATATTAGATTAGATAAAGCTATTAATCGCTAGGTAGTTGTTAGATATCATTAGTAGGCCTTAAGTAATTAAAGCCAATGATATTACTATATATTACAAAGACTGTTCTTCTGATTGAAGTCGTTAGCTTTCGATCCTGCTGGGATCCTCTGTCGATCCAGTGAGTGGGCTAAATTTTATTATTTTATAATCATGATAAACTGAAAGTTTAAAAATAAGAAAAATTAGAAGAAAAATAAGAACGTTTTAGTTAAATTTTTGAAAAAGGTGTTGTGATTAATAATTTGTTTAAGTTGGTCTATGAGTATTCCCGCTGTATTTTGTTATAGAGTTTGGGAGATTTTTAATACAGAGTATTCAATTTAATTGCGTTGTAGGGTAAGTTGTATGTAGTGTCATATATAAGGTTGAATTTTTGTATTAGATTGTGAATCTGTGTAAGTGAGAGGAGAATTTTGTTATCTTTTGAGGTTTGATTAGTTGTTTTCTGTCTATGAATCATTTGTTTTCATAGCAAGAGTTACGTAATAACCGGATTTGTATCACTATTGAAGAGATGTTTTGGGGAGTTGTGTTTGGAGAATGAATCCGTTTGAGGAAGCATGTTTAAAAGTAATTTAATAGATTCGGTAAGATTTATGATAGAGTGTGGCATAGTGGACGGTTCAGATAAAAACGATTTGGTGTAAAATAATGTTGGTTATTTAATTTATTTTTGGTTTTTAGGGAAAGGGTTATGATGTGTTTGGGTAAGAAAGTCTGCTGGAGGATGAGGAAGGGGGGGATAATATACGTACTAAGAAAAAGGGAAGTAAAGGAACAAATTTTTGTGTTGTATAATGGATGAAAAAACCTATGAGTGTAAAGGTTTAAAGTAGGTTTACGGGTAAATACTATATAAGACAGTCGTTAGCTATTGTTAAGAGTAGAAGGGGGGGTTTGAAGGAAGTAATTTGTACATGAGAGTGTCAATGTGTATTTGATATAGTTGTAAGAGTTGATAAATTAATGGATGATATTAGGTAGTGGTTAGGGGTGATAGATCGACAAAATGCATTTACATAGCAGAAGCCAGGTATGCTTGGAGGGAGAAAGGGTTCAAGATTAATTAGTGTCAATCATCCATTAATATTGCGGTATAGGGACAAAGGGAGCCATCTAAGCCGAGTTTGTTTTTAGTAGATGTTGAAGTGAAAGTATTAAAGTTTTTATTATATATAATATATATATCTTAATATATATTAATATTATAAATATATAATTAAAATTATATATTATTTATATAATATAAATATTAATATTTAATTTATTCATATAATATATAACTATTTATATAATATTATTTATATAATTATTTATAATATATTTTTATATATCAAATTTATAATATTATTATAATATAATATATATATTATATTATATAATATAGTATTATTATATATATTATATATTATAATATTATAAAATATTTATATTATATTTATATATAATATATATTTATATATTAATATATATATTATAATAATATATATATTATCTATATATTCTATTTTTAATATATTTATACGAAGTGGGCTTGCGTCACGGCAGTTTGCGCCCTTGTTGCGTCTTTTGGCTTCATTGTAGGACGCGGCCAAGTGCTCTAGGCGCAACATTTTTTTAAAAGGGACTAAGATGGCGACAGCCCATTTCTAGCCTTCGCCGCGCTATGAACAGAAAAAAGCATCTTTTTTTAATCCTTAAGCTAGACTTAGAAGCATTGACTAATTGTATTATATAAAATCAGGTGTAACTATATATCTATATATTCATATATATTATAATTTATATATATATATTATTATATATTATTATAATATATAATATAATAATTATTATATATAATATATTACGTATAATATTATATAAAAATTTTTAAGTTTTTTATGTTCTTAATTACAAATATTGCATCTATGTCTGAATTTGCAGATTCTGCGCTGTTTCCCTCCTGGGGAAAACATTGACGCACAGTACATGGAGCAGTATTGGATAGTATATAGTTTACGGTGCTTTAATACAAATATAATGTCTCTTATAATAGCTGCTTTATTAGTAAGTTTACTTTGCAAATTATTTAGTCACCCCATGCACAACGGGTAAAGGTCGCAAGCGCAATAGGCGCTAGGGAGTCGATTGATGTGGAATTAAGGCGATAAGCGGTAGGCAACACTAGTCGCGTATAGGCGCGATAGGGATGGCATCAAAATTAATATGCGCAGCTCCTGATACTATTATTTTATATAATGATATATTAAATATTAATTATTATATATATATATTATTATATATATTATATATTATTTTTATATTATTTTATTATATAATAACTATATATATATATATAATATTATAGATATATTTTAATTAATATAATATTTATTATTACATTATTATATCTTATATTGTTATAAATTATATATATTATTATAATTAATATATAATTATTTTAATTATTTATTTTATACTAAATATATAATATAATATAATATATATATATAATATATTTTAATTTACACACTGAAGTTTGTGTTATTTCATCCATCCATATAATGATAATATATAAATATTTATATATAAATTATAAGCATTATTAAATATATAAATAATAAAAATATTATATTATATATTATTAATAATATTATTATTTTTAATAGAAATATTGATAATATTATTATATATATATTTATTATATATATTTATAATATTATATATTAAATTATATTATTATATATATATTATATATTATATATATATAGGGTGGTCAAGTTACAAGTACTGTACTTGTACTTGGACTAAGACATTTTTTCGAGTATTGTCTTGTAATTGTATTGCATTCTGACAGGTTTGTCTTGTTGTATTGAGCCATTTGGTACTTGTCCTTTGTGCCTTGGTCTTGCAAGTACTCTTCGCATTTACTGCAATTTTTTATCTTCTATTATCATTTTCCTACGTTTTTCAATTTTATAAATGTTCAATATTGTCTGGAGTAAAGTAGTTTATTATATATTATATTAATATATATTATATAATATATTAATATATTAAAAATTTATAATATTAATATATAATTATATATATAATACTACACTCATTATTCATAAACATTTTCTCCAATATGGGGGGTCGCTACTTACATAACAGAAAGTATAGAAGAATTTCAAGTGAGAATCCAGGCCTTTATTTTAGTGGGACTGCACAATGAAATACAGGTTTCAAGGACCCGGGATGGACTCCCAATGATATGGGGTCAT
>JABUQX010010776.1:5000-10000 GCA_015478945.1 Trachelipus rathkii
TAATAATATAATAAATAATAATAATAAATAATAATAATGGCTATAATGCTAGTAACAGCATAAATACAAACAATACAAACAGTAATCCAAATCATAATAATGTTCCAAATCCAAATAATAATTAGATAATAACAAATGCTAATAATAATAATAATAATAATAATAATAATAATAATAATAATAGATACATAATTAATATAATAATAATAATAATAATAATATATAATAATGAATAATAATATAAATAATAATAATAATAATAGATAATTATATAATAATAATAATATAATAATAATAATAATAATAATCAATAATAATAATAATATATAATAAAAATAATAATAATAATAATAATAATAATAATAATATATAATCAATAATAATAAATAATAATAATAATAATAATAAAATAATAATAATATAATGCAATAATAATAATATAATAATAATAATATTATAAGTTTTTATAATAATAATTTAATAATATAATAATAATTTTATAATAATAATAATAATATAATAATAATTCATTTTATTTTTATAAAAAAAAAATAATATAATAATAATTAATAATAATAATAATAATAATAATAATAATAATAATAATAATAATAATAATAATAATAATAATAATAATAATAATAATAATAATAATAATAATAATTAATAATAATAATAAGTAATAATAATAATGATAATAATATAAAATAATAATAATAATGGTAAAAATAATTATTTTAATATTGATAATAATAAGAATAATATAATAATGAATTATAATATTATAATACTTATAATAATTTAATAATTATAGTATTTATAAATAATTATAGATGATAATAATAATAATAATAATAATAATAATAATAATAATAATAATAATGTAAAAATAATAATATATAATAATAATATTACTAACTGTAATATAATAATAATAATAATAATAATAATAATAATAATAATAATAATAATAACTGTAATAATAATAATAATAATAATAATAATAATAATAATAATAATAATAATAATAATAATAATAATAATAATAATAATAATAATAATAATAATAATAATAATAATAATAATAATAACCTTGTAATAGCAGCTAATTTGAGTTTTATATGATGTTCATAAACACCAAAGAAATTACATAAAACAATGTAATTAAACATTATTCTCCTATTTTATCATCTTTTATGCATAAATAATATAGAATATAGAATAAATTTTCTATGATATTCATAATATAGAATATGAAAAATTTCCTTGATATATTTTAACAGAAAATAAAGATTATTTTATGTTGTTTTTTTCTTTCTTTTTTTTTATTTCTGTTATATTAATTATAATTAATGTTTTATGTAATGCATATACTTATAGTCTATTAAATGGTTTATATGTTTTTATTTGTTTTATGAGCTTTGTATGTAGGTGTCTTGTTGCTTTAAGTTGCTTACATGAAGTTTACTATGCTTATTATATAAGTTTTTAAAGTTTATAATTATTATTTTAGATTATATATATATATATATAGTATATAATATATATAATATTATATATATATACTAATAATATATATTGATATATATATTATATATGATATATATATATATATTATAATATATTATATATATATATATAGAAGGGTAAATTTGATTTGCTCGCTTCGACTGAAACCAAGATGAAAGTAAACGGTGAAGATGAGTGGTGTGGTGTGAAATGTGTATTTGCTGGTGTGGATAGAAATGAGAAGAAGAAAGAAGGAGTTGCGATTCTGTTGAGTAATTTGTTGCACATAGCTGTGGTGGATTTTGTTTGCGTGAATACTAGAATTCTAATGGTTTAATTTAAGTTTGTTCATCTAAGGATGATGTTGAGGATAGTGCAATTTTCTGGGATAATCTGAAGTATGTTTTGGATGTTGTGGGTAAGAGTTTCAGATTGATTGTGTTGAATGACCTAAATGGTTGGATAGGTGATCAAAAAAGGGATGGTATAGCAGGTGGCATTGGGGTAACGGATTGAAATGAGAATGGTTTGAAAGTGAATTAGTTCTGTGAAGCTGTGAAGAGAGAGGTATGTGTGTAAGTAATACTTTCTTTAAACACAAGAGTATTCACAAGTATATTAAAGTTCGTGTAGATTGAGATGGTTTCAAAGTGAAATGAATGATTGATTTTGTGTTGGTTAAGAAGGAGATGTTGAAATATGTAATGGAAGTTAAATCAGTGAAAGGTTAGGAATGGGATTATCGGATCATCATGTTGTTTTATGCAAAGTTAAGTTAGTGGGAGCTCGGATGGAGTGGAAGGTGATAAGGAAGAAAGTGGGTAGAATTAAGAGCGAGAAGTTAAGTGAACAAAGTAATAAGGATAAGTATTTAAAACACTTGCAAATAAATCAGTTGAATATGAACAAGTTGAAACTTGAATGAGAATAAGGGGGATCTGCCTGGAATAATGAATAGGGATGGTGCTTTCGTAACTGATGAAATGGATGTGAGGAGAGTGTGGAAGGAACACTTCGAAAATCTGCATAACATTGGTAATAATGAAGAGATGATTGTGAATTTGTGTAGGTTTGATGGTGGAGGAAGGAATAAATAGTTTGGGGATGATATAATTAGTAAGGAGGAGGTAATGGGTAGAGTGAGAAATTGAAGAATGCATGGTAAATCGGCAGGCATAGATAGAATTACTGGTGAAACGGTCAAGAACAAAGATGAGGGGGTGATTGAATGGATTTGGAAGTTGTGTAACAAAGGGTTTATGGAGGATACAGTTCCATGGGATTGGAGGAGAGCAGTAATAGTAAATTTATATAGGGGCAAGGAGATAAGAAGAAATGTAGGAATTATAGGGGAATTAGTTTATTAAGTTATGTAGGGAAGATATATGCTGGTATTTTCATTGAAAGAGTACGTCGAGTGACTGAAGGACTGATTGGTGAAGAACAAGGTTCATTCAGAAGTGATAGAGGATGTTTGGATAAAATTTTTTACATTGAAACAAATGACTGAGAAAATGAGAGAGGAGAAGAATAAATTTTAATTAGGTTTTATGGATTTGCAACATGTGTATTGTAGGATAAATAAGGAAGCCCTATGGCAGGTGTTAATGATATATGGTGTTGGTGGTAGGTTCAGAATGCAATCAAAAGTATGTGTGACGATAGTGAACCATGCGTAAGAATAAATGGGGTTGAAAGTGATTGGTTTAATATTAATAGCTGAGTTAGGCAGGGATGTGTTATATCCCCTTGGTTATTCAATTTGTATATAGATGCGGTTATGGAATAATTAGATATATATGAGTGGTAGGGGAAGGTGTTAGAATGATAGAGAAGGGAAGAGAGTGTAGGGTGCAGTACTTATCATATATGGATGATTTGGTTTTGTGTGGCGAATCTGAAGGGAATTTGAGAGGATTGGTAGAGGGGTTTAGCAGGGTGTGTAAAAGGAGGATTTAATAGTAAATGTAGATAAGAGTAAGGTTATGGTAGTGAGTGAGGGGAGTCCGCCATGTGAAGCTATGCTAGATGGTGAACAACTGGAACAAGTATCTGAGTTTAAATATTTAGGATATATGTTGGATGAAAAGGAAACGGATGATAGTAGGAAGGTTGTGAATCGTAGGAAGTGGCTGTGCAGTTAAATCCTTGGTAGATGTAAAAGGACTAAGTCTTGAGTGTGCTAATGTTTTGCATGAGGGTATGTTGTTACCTGTGTTAATGTATAATAGTGAAACTATGGTCTGGAATAATTGGTATAAATCTAAGGTACAGAGTGCTTAGATGGACAATTTTAGGGACGTGTCAGATGTGAGAAGAATTAATAAAATGAGGAATGAACCCATTTGTGAGTACTTTGGTGTAAAGAAAGGAGTAAATGAGAGAATAAACTAGAGTACATTGAGATGGTTTGGTCATATGGAAAGGATGAAACATAGTCGGTTGGTTAAGCTGATGTATAGTGGTTAGCATGCTAGGAATCAAGCGACTAGGAGACCGAAGAAAAAGTGGATTGAGTCAGTAAAGGGATGCCTGAAGGGGAGAAGTGTGAGTTTGACAGAGGCGAGAAGAAATGTGCATAAAAGGAGCGAATGGCCGGGTTTGTGAGTTAGTAAGGTTGTGTGTCTGGCCCAGGGAATGAACACTACATTGCCGAGATGTTACAATGACTGTCCGTCGCAGTCCCTTGAAACCCTTGGGTGGATTTATCTGACTTTGATGAGTTCTCATTTTAGGATAAAAAGGGGAGGGTAAAGGAGGAGTTTTCTTTTTAACTTATGTTATATTTTTCTATTACTTTTCTGTTTCACGTGCATGGGACGCACGTCACTCCAATCTGGGAAAAGGAGGTGGATGATGATGATGATGATGATGATGATGATGATGATGATGATGATATATATATATATATATATATATATACTATATATTATATGATATATATATATATATAATATATATATATATATATATATATATATATCAGAGGTGGGCACTTCCGCTCTTTTAGTCCCGCTCCTAGCGGACTACCAGGGATAGGTGCGACTAGCGGAGGGTGCGGAACGTGCAGGAAATTAGCGGACTTGCCACGTTGCGGATCAAAAAAAGTTTCGCTCTTTTGTTCGGCACCTTTTTGAAAAATTAAAGTATAGTTTACTTATTAAGAATTCTTATCGGTTATAACAAAGAAATATAATTTTTATTTTAAGTTTATAACTAATTATACTTTTAGTCTAAGACTTATTATTTTTTAATAATTAAACTTCCAGAACAAATCTCAACTTCCTCCTTAATGGTACCATATATAATAAATAACATTTAAATTGATTTTATGGACTGAATGGCTATTACCCTCATCTATGACTTTAATTAATTATATTATCTACTATAGATAATAGGCAGTACAAACACGTGGAAACCCAATATATATATATATATATTATATATATATATATTATATTATATATATATATATATATTTTATATATAAT
>JABUQX010010776.1:15000-52665 GCA_015478945.1 Trachelipus rathkii
ATATTAATTATATAGAATATATAGATATATAGATATATATATATAGGTATAGTATTATATACTATATATATTAAATATATATTGATATAGATAGTATATATATAGTAATATACGTAATATATATGATATATATACTAGTATACTATATACCTTACTTAAGAAATATATATATTATAGATAATATATATATGGATTAGTAGAATAATATATAGTATGATAGTTATATATATATATATGAATATATATATATATGTTAGTAGTAGCTATATATAATAAAGGGGTATATATAGTATAACGTATAAAGTATAATATATATTAGGTTATACTATATATATATAGATTATAATATATAATAGTATAGAATATAATAATAATTATTAATAGTATATTATATCATATAAATTATTATAATGGTGTAGCTATATAGTATATACTATAATAATATAGTATATATATAATATATAAAGCTAAGAGATATATAAAATATATTATATATTATATTATACGAATGAGTTATCAATATATAGTATATATATATATAGTATATATATATAGATATATATAATCTATATATATAGTATATATATATTATATGGTATATATATAGTATATGTATAAGTATATATTAGTATATATAGTAGTATATAATATATATAATATATACTATATAATATAATATAAGTAACTATCATATAGTATATATATATAGTCATATATAGTATAATAAGTATGTATTATAGATATATATAGGTATATATAGTCATATATTATATATAATTATATATATATATATCAGAATAGTATATATAATATATATATTATATATATATATATATTGCGTATAACTTTAATCCCACTGAAAAATAATTGAGTTTAAAATTTTTACCTTTGGACTAGTTAATTAAGTAGAATATTTATACATCACCAGTACAGTATGGACGTATCTTAAATTGGATAAAAAAAATTTTTTTTGAGAACCGCGAAGAACAAGTATAGACATAGCAATTTCCTTTCATAAATATTATTATTATATTTATTTAAATTATGTATTATATTATATGTATTATATTATATCTGGGTACATGGAATGATAGTGGAATAAATGTAAATAAATGTTATATATACATATATATGTAAGTAGTATATGTATACTAAATATATACTACATATAGAGTATATAATATATATAATATAAATAATATAATTAGTTATTAAAATATTATTAATTATATAAGTTATAATTTGTTATATTAGTAAAATATATTATATATAATATATAATATTATAATAATAACATGATATTAGAATATATATATATATATATATACTATAATAATATTACATTATATAAAAGTATAATATATATATATATATAATATAAGATAGATAATAGGATATATATATATATATATAGGTTAGGTGTATATATGAATACGTGTAAAAAATTATCTCAAGGCTATCATAATTTATAAAAAATAATGTAAATATAGATAGTTATATATACATATAGTATAAAAATACACAACTACTATATATATATATACTTAGTATAACTGATGTATACACCTATATAGTATATTATATATATACTATATATAATAATGGCTGCGCGGGCGAGGCGGCGCCCGTACGTCGCTGCCTAATGATCGACACAGTTTAGATATAATATATAATATATGTGATATATATACATATATATATCTATATGTATATATATATACTTAGGATATATTATATATATATTAATAGTAAATACTATATATACATATATAGTATATAATATATATATATATATATATATAGTATATATAAAGTATATGTATATATATATATAGCATTATTGAAATTTATTCTGATAATTAATTAGTAGTTATATATATGATATATATATATATATAATATATATATATAGTATTATAATATGAATATTATATAGTATATAATATATATAATTATAATAATATATATATAAATGTATTATATATATATTAAGATAGTATATAATATATATATATATATGATATATATAGTACTAAATATAATAATTATATATATTATAAATGTAAAATATATGTATATTATATATATTATAGTAGTATACTATATATATATATATATAATATAGTATAGTAACGTATATATATATCGTAGATACGGTATATATTAAGATATTATATATATATGTTTGGTATATTATATATTAATTATATAGATATATAATCTATAGATATATAGTATATATATTAGTAAATATATATATAGTAGTATAACTAAGAAAACTTTAGTATTAAGGTATTTTATATATATATAATAGAATATAATAATATATATATAATATATGTAGTTAGGTAATAATATATATATATATATATAGGTATAGTATATAGTATATATATAAGACTACACGGATTTTTTAGTGGTATAGTTTATATATATATATATATATATATAGGTACTATCACTACTATATCCCCACACACCCCCCTTAGTATAATATCACCTATATACCTACTACTTGACTGTATATATAGTATAGTATACCCTATCACTCACACTCACAGCATAATATATATATATATATATATTGAGTATGTTTATACCGATAAAGTAAGTATATATAAATATATATATATATAATTAATATATATTATATATATTATATATAGATTATATAATGATTTAATATATGTTATATATATATATAGGAAGGTATATATATTATGTATATATATATAAGATATATATGTATATAGATATACTATATATATTATAATATATAATTTATATGTATTAGTATATATATATATATAGTAGTATATATGTATATATATAATATTATATAAATATATATATTACGGTATATATATTATATATAATATAATATATATACTGTATTAAGACAATAAACATGGGATATGATAGTATATAATATATATATATATATTACGTAAGATATATGTATATATATAATATAGATATAGAATATATATAATATGTTACTTACGTTATTACTATTTATAAATCGATATATATATATATATAGTATATATAGTATATACTATACCTAAATTTAAAGATGAATTATTTTTGAATGATATACCTATAGTTATAGTAAGTATACATAAATAGTATATAGTATATTATATGAGTATATATATAATTATTAGTATAGTTATATATATAGATACTATAGTAATAGGTATAGAGTTATATATGAGTAGTATATAGACCAACTTCGGTTAATTTTTTTGATCATATATATAATATATATAGATATATATATATATAGATATAGTAGAATATATTATATAAGTATATAATATATATATATGATATACTAGTAATAGTATAATAATATATAATATATAAATATAGTATATAATACTTTATAATATAATATACGCGTTTAAAGCGTAATCTGTTATGTAACTCGTTAAATTTTTCGTTAACTTTTTAACGCTTTCGTTAATTTCGAAAGAATTAACGGACCATTAACGAGTTAAAATTTTCCCTTTACATCCGGCTGAACCTTAAACTTATTTTACGATTATAAATTCTTTCTTTTCAGAATTTAAAATGTAGATTAGATTCGATTTGGAGTAGAGATATAACTTTTTTTTGCAAAATTTCCTAAAACGCTCCTCTCTCAATGCTCAAAATGTGTTTTTATATTACTCGGTTATTATCGAGTTTAGTAATGTTTAACAGGTTGGAAAAAAGCCGAGTTTTGAGGGAATGTGCTACGTGCTGACACCACCCCTCGTTCAACTATATTCTCTATGTCTTAATACTAGCTAGCACTTTCCCTCAGTGTTGGGGCACCGCACATGTCCAAACCTATCCGAAAAAAGGAAACCTCTCTGATTCTTCTAACTAGTCGCCCTATAGCTGCTCACGTGTATTATATCTAAGATCTTTGAAACCCTTCTCAACGTGCTCACTTCTTAACATCTTGGGAATTCATTCTCTGATTCCGATCGCTAGACGCTTTTGGTGTTCAAAAAGGTCTACTAGCGATTAACTGTTCCTATAGTTAACCCGATTTCATGTTCCTCTCTGAATTACGGATGACTTGCGTGGGGAGTGGCGGCTTCAACAATATCCAATAGCATTTGATCCGAATATGCGACGCTTCCAATGCTCTCCAAGCTCCCCTCCTTTTCCTCCTTCTCTTTGCTTACTTATCTCTAGCTTTCTTTGAAGTCGCTCAATATCGGCTGTGTGATGGAGCGAGGACTTCTTCTTTTTCTGTCATAGTGGTGTTCCTTCAGGGTTCGGTCTTATCTCCTACTGTATTCTTACTTTTCATTAATGTTCTTCTCAGCCCTGCAATCTAACTCTATCCACTACATGCCAATGACACGTCCAACACTTTCGTCAACTCATTTCAATTCTGGCTCCCTCTTTACTTTAGGAATTGCCTCTCGTCTTAATCTATTTTCCTATTCTATTCTCGCTTGCTAGATTAGAATTTGCGGGTGGTCGTCTCAACCTTGTGAAACGTTCAATTCCTTCTAAAACCCAACTTCTTCAAATCTCCCTTCTAAAATACCTTCTAACTTTCCTGTGTCTTTCGACCGGTTCTCTCGTCTCTCTGTTGACAATATACAACATCCTTGGCCTTAACATAGAAAAAAATGTCTTTGGAAACCATTACATCCACAACGGTTGCTGGGCACGGGGCCTTCAAAGTAAACCTGGATGCTGTTAGACTGCGCAGAGTTTTTTTCTTCTTCTCAATTACTCCATCACAAGGGTCTCACCGCACTTGTATAGATCCTGTTCTCATATCTGGGTGGACTCATGTTTAACCCGCTTTTGGACAGGTCGACGTCAAAAAGCCAAAAAAGCTTAAAACTGATTATGTACTTCTTAGTCACTTAACCTCTATCTTTGCGGCGCGATGTGGTTGCTTTATCTCTCTTCTATAGTTACCGCAGCGGCAGTTGCCAAGTGCTCAAAGGAACCTACACTCGCGTACCACCACCTTTACGACCCTAGGAGCACAACGACGTCTGTATCTGCGCGCGCACGCGGTTTGTGTAGATATGTAACTCCAGGCTAGTTTGCTGAGAGTTTCTTTTTTTCCTGATCCACCACGGTTCTGTGGAACTCTCTTCCATCTTCTTTTTCCTGCTGAATTAATCTCCCTCACTTTGAAACCTGCGTCTGTGCTTCTCATGTGCGTAATTTGCGCTAGCGGATAAAATTTTGCGGCGGGCAACATACCCTCCTTGAATAGGGGCTATGCCCGTGAGTTCTGGTGTTGATACTGTATAAAAAAAAAAAAAAAAAAAGAAAAAAAAAAAAATAAAAACAAAAAAAAAAATGAAGCATAGTATACGTTACGATAACGATAACTTCCATTACATCCTTTACCAATAAACGCTTAATGATTAACGCGTTAATTTTTTTTGTTAACGATAGTAGTGTGGTACGCAAGATCGACCTTTTCTTGCAAGTGATGCAGTTTTTTTAGATACTAGTATAGTATATATATAGTTATATATATATGAGTATATAGTAATATGGGTTATTTTTTATAATATATCTTATATATATATATATATAGTATATATAATATTATATAGTAATGTAAGATATAGATAGGTATATATAATATGAGAAATATATCTAAATAATATTATATAGTAAATATATTATTTTTTTATTATTAAAATGTATTTAATATATAATGATATATTATAAAGTATATACGTATATAGTACGTAATATATAACGGTATTATATACTGGCTTATAATTATATATAGTTATATATTATATATATCATATAGTAATTATTTGTAGTATAATGTATGTAGTATATATATAGTATATATATACTATAGAGTTATAACTGATATGTAATATAGTATAATAGTATGTATATAATATTATGTTAATATAATATATATATATAGTACTATATTAGTATAATATATATATATATATGTTATAATATATAAGATATATATATTAGATACTATAGTATATATATAGATATGACGTATTATTAAGGTATATTATATATATACGTATATATATAGATATATATAGACGTAAAAGTATAATATAATAGATAATTATAACTATATATTATATATATAGACAGTATATATATATATACACGGTATATAGTATATAATACTTATATATATATTATGATAGTACAGTTTGGGGATTATATATTAAGATATATATATAATACTATATATTATTATATTGTATATATATATATGATATTTATATATATATTTATATATAGTTATCAATATATATAATAGTAATTATATAGTATATATTATATATATACGTAATATATATATATATATAGTATAAAATATATAATATAGTATAATACAGGCGTCCCTCCTAGAACGCGGGGGTTAGGTCCTGACCCATCGCGTTATAGGCGAATCGCTTATAACTTTAATCCCCCTGAAAAATAATTGATTTTAAAATTTTTACCTTTGGACTAGTTAATTAGTAGAATATTTATTACTTCACAGTACAGTACTGTTACGTATTCTTATATCAATGGAAAAAAAAAGTTTTTTCTGTTAAAAGTGAAAATTAATTAACACATGTATAAAGACCTTCAAAAAATTAGAGAGAATTTTGTTTAATATATATATATATTAATTGAATAGCCTAAGTACTGTAACTATAATATTTGAAGGTAATCGCAATTTGGCACCAAAAATAGTTTCCTTGCAAAGTGATAAATAAAGTTGAAGGAGGTTGGAGATGACAGGTGGTTCCGAATTTGGTAAATTGCAAAGGTCTTTGTTTGAAAATAGATCGTTAATCGGTTACATGACCACTTTGACGGCCCATATGTGATGTATACAAATGTTAATTTCATATTTTCGGCTTTTGGTAATTTTTAGTTTTCTATCGATTGATAATTAAACCAACCGCGCGTATAGCCAGGAATCCGGATCTATAAAGACCGCATCTACGAACGACGTGGTATATATATGTATACTAATATAGATATATATATATATATTATAAGATATAGTATATATATAAAGTATATAGGCGATAATATATATAGTATATACTTATGTATATATATATATAATATATATAGTATATATATAATATAAGATAGTAGGTATATATATATATATAGATAAGTATATATATATTAGATATTATATAAGCTAGATATATATATATATATGAGTAGTATATAATATAGTATACTATAATATAGTATATATGAAGGAATATAGTACATAATATATATATATATATATATATAGATATTATAATAATGATATAATAATATACATATATACAGCTATATATACTTAATAATGTATATATAACATATATACTAAACTAATATTAATAGTATCTATATATTATTAAAGTGGTATATATATATATGTATAGTATATATATATGATTTAGTAATAATAATAAACTGTGTATATACTCTATTTATATATATTTATATAATATATATATACTATATATTACTATATAGTATATTATATATAATAGCTATATATGATATATATACTAGTTATATATATACTATATAGTATATATATAGTATATTACGTATATATAGTTAATTAGTATATATAATATATAATAGTATATATATATATATAGAATATATTGTATATATATATCTTAGGTATAGTAATACTGTATATATATATATATATATATTTAATATAATAGTTACAATATAATATAATATACTAGTATATATATATATAATAAGTGTATATATATATGTTAGGGAGATATATATTAGTATATATATACTAGTATGTATATATAATAGTATATAACAGATAATATAATACTATAGGTTAGGTATATATATAATATAATATATAATTATATACTGAAGTATATTATTAATATACAGAGATATAATATATATAAGATATAGTATATATGTATATATAATAGTACTGTATATAACTATATATATAATTAGTATAGTATATAGTAATATATATATATAAATATAATATATATAATAAATATATAGTATATATATATATATGATATATATTATATATAATATATATATATATATATATATTAATAGTAGGATTAATATAGATATTAATATATATACTCCACCTACCTCACTAACCCTACCCACATTCAACTCAACCTAGAAAAGATCATCTCATATAATATATATATATGTATAACTTATATATAAATACATAATACTAACTAATAATATTAATATATATATAATATATAGACTATATTATTATTAATATATATAAATATATATAAAGTATATATAATATATTTATATATATAGCGTATAAGGTATATATATATATACCGGTATATAAATATGGATTTATTTAATGTGTGTATATATATAGTTAACAGGTATATATATTAAATAGTATGTAATATACTATAGAATGAATATCAATATACGTATACATAATATATATATATATATATATATATATTACATACATTATAGTATATATATATAGATATATAGTATATATATTATATAGATATATATAATAGTTACATATATATATATATATATAGTATATATATTAATATATGATATTAGTATATATATTATATAATTATGATATACCTTATGTAAATGATGAACATATCATAAGATAATATATATATATAGTATATAAGTTATATAAGTATTACTAGTATAGTGCGTATATATATAAGTTAGGGTATAACGTATATATAATATTATAGTATATAATAATATTATATGTTATATAATATATTATACTATATGTTATATAGTATTACAACAGCTAGTATAATATATATATGACTATATATGATATAGTATATATATAAAGTATAGATATATACGATATAGGCTATATATAGGTATTAGTACTTATATATAATTATTCAAGTAAATATGTATTACTATATAAGCTTATATATATATATAGCTATGTGAGTATATTATATTAGTATACTATAATATATTAGTATCATGATATATATATATATGATTATATAATGACTTAGTATATAATACTATCATATAGTATGTATATGTATGATAATCTATATTATAGTATGATAGGAGTAATATAGATATATGGTTTGATAATATTAGTATATATATATGTTATATTATATATAATATAATATACTAATATAATAATGAACGTATATATATAGTAATATAGTATATATCTATATAGATAATAAATATATATATATAGATATATATTAGTAATATATATATATTATTATATAAGTATATGATACTATTATATATATACTAGATATAGTAAGTATACGTATAGTATATCATAATAAAACATATAGTTAATATATATATATATATAATATAATAAACGTATATATAAGTACTTATATATTATATATATCAGATGATAATATAGTATATTAGATACTATATAGTTAGTATAGTATACATATATATATATACATATATATATTGTTATAATGATATAATATATAGATATATACTATATATATATATATAGTATATATAATAGTATATAGTATATAGGTATATATATATATATATAAGTAAATATATATAGATATTATAACATATATTACCTAATGTATATATATATACGTATATACTAGATATATATATATATTATATATATATAATAGTATTATATATAATTATATATATAAGAGAGGTATCGACATATATTATATATATATATATATAGAGTGGATAGTCTTATATATAATAGTATATAAATATTATATATAAGTTATATATATATTAATAAAATATATATAATATATATATTCTTATATATGAGGGGTTATATATTATATATTAATATAGTAATTATATATTAGGTATGTAGTAATGGATATTAAATCCTATTTTATATATGTTAAACCTAATTAGTTATATAACCTAATGGGTGTATAAACCTACAATAAACAAAACCTAAATGTGAGTATATTTAAACCAAATATAAAAAAAATGACATAATAAAATATATTAAAAATGTAATTTATAAATGGCTTTCGTATTAAGCTAATTTAGCAGATAATGTTTTCTCCAATTTCTAAAGCGGAAAGAGTAACTGAATAGAGCAATATAAAAAGATAATTATCTGTATATTATTTTATATGTTATTATATGATTATGTTATATATAATATACCTATATAGATGATTATATAGATTTACGAGGTGCGTCCCTCCTGAGATAACGACGGTGACTGTAGTAGAGTATTCCTGAATAGCCTTACCTAGCGTTATAGGCGACATCGCGAATAACTTTAATCCCCCTTGAAAAAATAATTTGATTTTGAAAATTATTACCTTTATATTGACTAGTTAAGATAGGTAGTATATCAGTATAATAGTAGTAATTGTAGTAGCATAAAGAGAATATATATTTTATATACTTCTAACAGTAATTATTACAGTACGTACGTATTCTTAAATAGTAATCAAAAAAAATATAGTTTATTTTTTAAAGGAAAAAAAGATACACCGATAATTTAAAACCTTCAAAGGATATTTTATGAGATAGATTAATTTTATGTTCAAAATACTATATATTAATTTGTAAATTTTCTAGAGTAAAAATAGATAATCTACAAAATTGAATCTGAGGGCCTATTTATCTTGTAAATTAATCTTGAAATGCTAATTCCCATTATTGAGATCCAAATCATATCAAAACTAGCTTTCCTCCAATAGCGCAGACTATTTTATATAAGTAAATGAAGAGTTGGAAGATGAAGTGATATACCACAGAAACATCAGTTTGAAGATGCAAAAGTGCTCTTTTATCTCTGAACAAAATGAGAGATCACGTTTCCCCCGTTTACACCAGAACACTTCTGATGAACGAGCATATGATGTAGACTACAGAATTGTGTAGTTACTCTGGCCTTTTTCTTATAAATCTTAAGGTTTGTATTATTATGTTATTAATTATTAATTATTATCACGACCGCGACAATAACCAGAACGTAGGTTCATAATTTAGAGACCACATCCACATTGATCTGTCTTACCACACTTTCTCCAATCTTCATCATGAACATTATGCACATTATAATATATATAGCATCAATAAGTAAAAAGTGTTTGCCATTTAGCATATATAAGTATATATATAAGCTAACATAAGAGTCTCACTATTATTTGTGAGCTATATAATGAATTTTTAACGCTACTATAAAATTAGATAACAGACCACGACTATATATAATAATATATGTATTAACTTATATCCAGAGTATATAATATGAGGAATAATTTCAAAAAGTCAGGTGGATTAATCTTATGGAATAAAAATAATCTTAAGGAGGAGGCAAATTGTCCTTCCATTGCGTTAACTAAGTTATTATTTCTCATTATTTGGTTGTATCGAGTGCTCTGTTGTCAGGCAGTATAACTCATTACTAATCTATATCGCTAGTGAGCAGTAGATTACTTATACTCAAAGAATAAAATAGAATATATCATATATATTAAGAATAAACATATTGTCCAGTACAATGCTATACAATAACAAACTTAGTCAGTAATGAAATATAGATAAATCGACATATAGACTTTGAGTCACAAGATAATATATACCATTATATATGATACCCACAAGAAAATAAATTATAATATAAAAATTTATATATACTAATAAATAATAAATTTACATTTCACTCTATTAATATAATCTTACTTTATCAACCTACTACTAACTAACATTCATCAACTAATAACCACCATACACTCTCTCTCACTCAACTCTTACTCTCTCCTCTCTATCTCTCTCTCGTCTCTCTTTTACATATAATAGGTATAAATTAAATTATCATATATAATATATATATAGTATATATATATACTATATATATATATTATAAAATATATATATAATATAATATATATATAGAAATATATATAGTATATATATAATAATATATATAATAGTAAATATATAATATATATTATATATATATATTATATACTAATATTGTCTCATCCATTTCTTTTGACACTAATTAAATAAGATATTATATATAGATTAATACCTAGGGCATTCCAAAATAAAGATAAATAGAAGATAATATCATACTGTAGTATATCATTGAAATGATTATTTCTCGCGCGCGCATAAACTTTGTATATATATTTTTTTTATTGATAATAATTACTGCTATGACTGACTCTGAACTGGAATGATATTTTATATTAAATAGTACTACACTCTATTTTATTTACTTTGACGATTTATATGTAAATCTCTGAACATAGTATAAATTATAAAGTATAATATTTTATATTTCTAGTATAATATATATATATATTTTAATAGTTGAAAATTGTACCGATATAGAAATAAAATATGAATAAAATAAGTCTTATGAATTTGATATAAATAATTTTAATAATATTAGTTAGACACATGATATGCTAGATATATGACTAGGATATATTGATAACAGTTTCTATATAATATTATTAGTCCTTTAAAATCTATTAAAACCAATTTAAATAAATACGCACATGTAAAAACTCTAATTACAATATAGGCATAATAAAAAATCCTAATAAAAAATCCAAAAAAAACATTGGTGTTTGTCATGTGATCAATGACGACTATGAAACACAATGGTTGTTTTTTTGTAAAAAACCATTGGTTTTTTTTCCCTAAACCCTATATATATATATATATATTATTATATATATAGTATATATATAGTATATATAATATATATAATATAATAATAATATATTAATATATAGATATATTATAATATATGATTATATAATATATATATATATATATAGTATGAATATTAATTAATATAGTGTTATATATTATAATATAGTAAATATAGATATATATATATATATATATAGCTATATTAATATTATATACATAGTATTATATATATATATCATATATAATATAAAATATGATATATTATATATTATTATATTATAATATAGAATGTAATTATGAAAGAATAAGATACTGAATTAATTAATAATATATATATACTATTATAATATATATAATATAATATATAATTTAATATATATATATCATAAATATAATAATATATAATATATAGTATAATATAGTATAATATATATAATATATAGAATATTATATATAATATAATAGATAAATTATATATATATAATATAGTCATCTAATTATGGTAAATTCTTAATATAATAAATACTAATGCGTAACATATCATAGGATTATAGTTTTCCCCCCATTCGTGACCTTTATAATATAATATAATCCTGTTTAATCATTATTCGATTGTAGTTGCAGTAACAAATTGAGTGATAATATACTACTCTTCGTGATGACATATCGGCTGTATAAGAAATTATTACAAAATTGGTCCTTAAAGCGGACAAAGCAACATATTCGTTGGGTGGAAACTTTCTGTAATCCATTACAACTTGCAGCAAAAATTACAGTCGAAAAGAAATCACTATACTAAATTTTATATATGTATATATATATATATGTTGATATTATATATTATGCATGAATAAGGAGAATGGAAATTGTTTGTCCGAAAAACTATATGACTTATATCTTCTTAATATTTAGTGAAATTATAAATAATTTTATTAATATCTATTATGGGGTTTATATTTTTTTACTTTGTATAATAAATCTAAAAAAATAGGCAGGATCATTGAACATTATGTCCTTTAATTGAATAATTACCTCTTACATATATATTTGCGATTATATATAGTAGATATATAGTAGATATAAATATATATATATTATATAGGATATATATATAGCATCCCGTAATATATGATAAATAATGTGACATGCTATTGTAACAAGATTTAGTATAGAAAGAGTCAATTAAACAAATAATCAATATATAATAAACATAAAATGTCTAATATTTCTGATAATGAGATCTAACATCCAATTCTGTTTCAACAGTCATGAGAGCAGTAAATCAAATATGTACATAAATATTATAATAATAGTTCCAGTACTATACATATAAAATTAAAATAATGTAAAGTAAAAGAATATTATGTAAAAAAAATCAAGTTCACCAAAATTACGAAACGTGCCGGTAAACAGTAGTTCATACTATCATAAAATTAATATAAAAGTATACTAAATAAGAGAAATCTCACAACAAGCGAATAGAATATCGTGGACTAATAACTGATATCCGCGCAAATGACCAAATAAGCCTCTTCGTGGATTAATACATAAAGGACCCTATTCAAAGATACCTGTGGCTCACAATAAAAAAGAAAAAAAGGAAGATTCAATACCATTAACGATGCGCAATAACAAATAAAATACGCGTATTTGGGCAGTCCAACCTACTAACTTATAATAAAATTCTGATGAAATGTGATGCAGATAGTGACGGAAGCAAAAGGGTAACACATTTATCTCGTAAAAATACTTAGTGAAGTAAAAGAAATATATTTTCGTTCACTAGTGATGAAGAGGTTATATTGAAACTTAGCTCGATCTATAGACGTGATCTCGATTAAGTGCAAGAAATATATAATGTTACACTCCAGAAGAACAAACACTATAATAAACGTAAGTATTAATGATGATATAAAGGAATTAAACCAAGAGTCTAATAATTAGTAAATGAGATAAGTAAGAGGTTGAGACAACCGAAAATAACGCTAATTATACCGTAAAAACCAAATGACGAATGCAAAGTCTGAATATAATAATGATGAAAAATTACAACTAGGTAACACAGCCCTGTAATATAAGAACCGAGGAGCGTACAGTGAAATGCCCTAGAACACAAATTAAGAGATCCTCAAGGAAGTAATAGGTGTCAACATCATAAGCTTTCATTAAAGGCACTGTATAATAGCTATATGCCAGAGACAGCACTAAGTCAGCAATAGGCAGATGCAGACCATAAAGCCATACATATACATATATTATCCACACCAGGATAAGAGAAGCGAAGAATGACACCATATTAATGTTAAAGGTGTAATGGTAGATTTAATATAGAGGGTACCTAAGAGTTAATGTAAAATAGAGTGTTACTGTATGGGAGGAAGATAAAAGAAGATTAGTTATAGTCGCCCATAATATATATATATACCGTATTTTTATTGATACGAAAAAGTGCGTATATACGAGATAGAGTCTGACCAGGTAAACAATAACATATAATTGTAAGTGATAGAACGTAGAGGTGATGAGTATAACATAGACAGGTGGATACCCTGAAAAATTAACCTATAATGTGGAGTAGAGAAATAAAAGAATCCCTCTAACATAATAGAAAACAACATATATTATGATAATGACGAAAAATAAATTTACCAGAAGACACAAACAAGTAATATAATATAATATATGTGTATTCTTAATAATAATATGTGGCTATAATGAACAACAGCTGTATAAGTCATAGGTATAACAGGAGGAAGCTCATCGTTAATGATGGCAGAAAGAATAATGGTATTTAGATAAGATAATTATAATAGGTAATAGTTTTATTTTGGACTGTATTAATAAGGAATCAAAAGTATGTATATGGACAATACGATAGTATAAGTAACGTGATAATACAGTTAATAATGAAACATAAATAGGGCGTTCATAGATTGAGTAAAATAAATTAAATATGACGGAAATGAATATAAAATGAACCTAAAGGGTTATAAGATAATAGTCTACTTAAATATAAGGATTATATTATCAATTATATGATTAATATATGGAATGAGAAGTTATATGCAAAGAATTATATAGATGAAGGTAATGTGGATGAATAAAGTTTTAACGGGTGCAAATTTTAAAGATAGAAGATAGGAAAAAAGAAGGGTGGGAATATAGTGTAATGACTACCTATTATTATATAATATATAAATGAGCAGTATATAATGATTAGGATTAAATGATATGTTAATAGACGTGTTACATCTGATAGAGTAAATTAAGTTTAAGATATTAATATATTAATTTCAGGAAATATACCTTGAGAGTATAAAAGGATAGGGGTATTTGAAAGTTAAACTATATAATGAATGAATTAACAGAATAAAGGTATTAATGGTTTATGAGATGTGAAACTACAGTCCTCAATGTGATAATGATTATGTGAGATGTAGAAGAAATATGGTATACAAGTGTCTGTGAGTTAAAATAATTATTATAGATTAGATATAATTAGTTGTATGTAAATTGGAAGAAACGGAAAAAATTGATTCAGTGTGTAGGATAAACTATTTGATATAATAGGTTATGGTAGTAATGTGACTGTGATGCAAATTATAAATCAATTAATGTGTACGATGATAAAATAAAGAGAAAGCTAAAGTATTGAGCAGTGTCTTAGGAGTCTTAGCAATAATAATAATGAGAATGGTGTAAATTATAAGATACCTGAATAATATATTGCTATATTATGGTAACGATTAGCCAAAAATAATTTCTATACATCAAACACAGGTAAAACAAACCCTTACATCCATGCAACTATACTAGATATCCACACAAAAGTGAACTATGCGTTCTATTAAATAAAAGAGGTTATTAGATACTAATAAAAAAAATATCGATACGCTAGCTCTAACCGAATAGACTATTCTATAGGCGTCCGAACGAATTAAGTGTATATCATGAGAAGATAATTGATAAATATGAAAGAATGTGAATCAGTCTGATATATTAAATAAATCTTGTAATAATATCGGGTTCCGAATGAAAGAAGAGAAAATAAATAGATGAAGCTATTTTTCTTATAAGTAATGTCTTTTTGATAAGTAATTGGTCTATAATGTAGTGTAAATATATTGGATGATAGTCAGGTAAAAAAAAATTGGTCATTCGGATTATTATAAATAATTTGATAAAGGCTCTGAAACTGTGACCTGTTGCAATGAATTTCAGTGTCAGAGCTAGTACTATATTAATTATTCCCAAAAGTTTTCCGGTTTTATCCTCCGAAACACTTGAAGAGAAGAAGAGAGAATGTATTTTGACTCGGTGGAGATAGATAATGAGTGAATGAACTATAAAAAAATGAGGGATTGAATAAGGCGGGGTATTGAGTTAGAGTAAGTGAAGTAATAGTATATTGGCAACCACACCTGAGGCCCAGGGTGAGTTTACATCAACCTACATTGACGAGATGCATGATATTCTATAATATGTAATGAGAATCCACATTTAATAATAGACCGCAGTACGAAAGCCTAGGATGGAATTTTCTGACTGCGACGAGTCTCAATACTTCAAAAAAGGATATAAGGGAATGGGTGAGTTAACAGGGCTTAAGTAACATTCTTTGATTCTTCTTAAACCTTTAAATTATTATCACGAATGCAGCTGACGCACCTTACCGCCAGTCTAAGGATAAAGGTGTGGGTGATGATAATTATTAGATTACAGGTGCTAAATAGCTTATAATTATATTTATTTTACTTCATAAGTTTTGATTATTGTATGGTAATTTTTTTTTGGGGAAAAATATCTTTATTTGTGCTGTTAAATGTTGCAATGCAGCCAACATCATTATAAATTTTAGTAAAGATATATATAAATGTCAAAATTTTGTTTAGTTTTTTTCGTGGGTCATTTAGTAGCCTTTAAAAATTTATCGTAAGAAAGATATAATTTGTGTAGCAGTTAAACCTCCGTTTCACCTGGGTAATAATTTTTTAACCAAAAATTCAATTTCTGAAGATTATTTGAATAATGCGTTTTAACTTACAGGAAAGAACATTTTCTCAAGGTAGGAGGAGATACGACAGAAAACAGCGGGGTTACGGAGGTCAAACAAAACCTATTTTCAGGAAGAAAGTAAGTTCAATATTTTAAATATATTTTATTGTATTTGCATAAGTCTCTTTACTTTTTTTTTTATTACTACCATTATCCAAGATCAACATAGCGACCCCTGGGGTCTATTTTGAATATAAAATGCTAATGTAAATAGGTTGGTAATTATTCATTATTGCACAGAATTGTAGCTTTTAATTTAATTAAAAAATAAAAAAATTGAATCTTTAAGTATGACTCAACGGTAAAGAGTCGGGGCAATCTTTGGTAACCAGATGTTTTCGATCAATGACTCATAAGTTAAGGATCCCTGAAATAACGAGTCTGATAGTTTTTCATAAAAATAAATATTTTAATTGTTTATGATGCATTATATAAAGAGGTATTATAATTTTGTCGTAAAATTAACCTTTCTTTTTTTTTCCTTTTTAGGCAAAAACCACAAAAAAAATTGTATTGAAATTGGAATGTAATAAGTGTAAGGTCAAGTCCCAGATCCCACTCAAGCGATGTAAGCATTTTGAACTCGGTGGTGAAAGAAGAGGAAAGGTCAAATGATTCAGGTTTCTAAATAAATTTGAATCAAAGTTTATAGTTGTATATTTAGTATCTGTTTGATGCATCGGTGTTATGCTTAATATTATTGTTCAGCTCCAACGTGTTTTTTCATATAGTTATTTTGTTTGTAATATGATAATGGCAAATATTTTTTATGTCCATCTATGTTGATCAACAATTTAGAATCCTCCTCTGGAACTGAAAATCTTTCATTAAACGTTTATAAAGATATGCGGGCACTTCTCCTTCCGAAACGTGGGATGAACATATGAGAGAAATGAAGGAATTGCTACAATATTATTAATATTTTGATGATAGTTTTTTTTTCCTTACTTGTATACATTGTTGTGGAATAAGAGTATTAGATTATGTGAATAGATTGAGATGTAATAAGTTGTGCGATGGAGGATGGAAGTCGCTATATATAATCTTTCTAACTATCGGCGGATTCTCTTCTATTTTTAGTTCACTTATTACCTACTATTAGCGTGCCTATTCTGTTGCGTGAATGGTGTTCCCAAGTTTATGCCTTTCCGATTGAAGGTGATTGGTAATGGATGTGTTTTACTGTATGACTTATGACTTAAATCTGTTTATATCTTTTTTCTTTTAGGGATATACTTTTTGAGGTGTTTTTTTAAGGTTTGACGAACGAAGTGTTTTGGATTTTTGTGCAGTTAAAGGTATTTGTTATTTATTTATAAAATGACTTCAAACAAAAAAAAACTAACTTTAACGACGCAGTGGTTGGACGTCAATACTGAACCCAACAGTTTATCAGTGTGGTTGGGTAAAAAGACCTGATAGTTCCAAGCCATACTGTAACAGTAAATATGTAAAGAGAACATGACTATCTAGAGCATGACCGCCAAGTCCGAAGTTTTCACATTCAAAGGGAAAAACTCATGTGAATTAATCACAAACCGGAGGACCAACCATGCATTGAAAACTTTTTCCGTTATTGGTGTTCTAATAATAATAAATATAAGTGAAGTGTGTGCACTGAAATATGCCATTCCGATAACTCGAATCATGACTCAATGCCGATTGTCAAATGACCCTGGATGTTCTATTAATAACCAACCAAAACCAGTTTATCAATCAGTATCATCTTTTTGCATTAAAGATGGCGTTACAAGATCTGAAATACTATGGGCATTAAAGGTGATTGATGATAAAATGTCTTTAAACTCGTGTGCAGGTATAAGGGAAACATTTAAATTGGTTTCCAGATAGTGCTGTGTAGCTTCAAATTTAAAATGGGGGCCGATGAAATGGTTAATGTGGATTAAAAAATTTTTTTCTTTTCCCTATTTTTCTAGAAAGCAAAAGCACAATACACTCTACTTTGCAGTGAAGCTCATTCCACAGGATGAATAAAGATTCAAAATATTTTTTGATGGTGATTGTCCTTAAGAGACTCGATTAGTTTTTTTCTTCTATAGTACGTTGGAATCAATGTTTTTCGGAAATGTGCAAATTATTAAATTCAGTACAGTATTTTAACATGGAGAATGCGACGTGGAAGGAGGTTTGTCTATAGAATTAAGGCAATTTTAGTGGAGAATCTAAAAGAACATGTCTGATTTCTCAAGAACAGTGCACAATGCTAATAAGATCTCAGTGAAACAGTATTCATAATGGAAGTTCTTAATCACTCGGAAAATGTTGACAAAATGTCAAGAGCTGCCCATAGGACCAGATTCTGAAGAACATCACAAAGATTTAAAACAGAACTGCAAAAAAGAATGGGAAATAAAAGGTTTGAAAAAAAAATTATCCATACAGAGTCTATATAACTTGAAGAGCGAAAAAGCAGAGAAAGATGTTAAAACAGCTTTGACAGAAGAAGAATCTGTAAAATCAAAAATTCAGATGCTTGAGAAGAAAAAGTTAACCTAAATCTCCCCATTTAGAACTTTTGTGATCACAGTGGACGTTATTCACCTAGGCTATTAATGTAAGCTTTTAATTTATTTTCTTTTTGTATAAATAAAACTGTTTATTTTTGGAAAAAATAAAAAAGGATTGCGTTGGACGGCTATGGGGAAGGTATAGGTTGATTACTAAAAAAATTTTTTTTTTTTAAATTCATCCATGATGATGTACAGTTTCTAAAGTAAATTTTCAATAATTTAATGTATGACCTGAGTAAATGGGCTGCAATAATGATTAATAGATATTTTATACGCCAAAAATAGCGAACACGTTGGTCAGCGAAAATTTGCGGATTTGGTCAGGGAAAGTCAGGGAATTCAAATTCAAAATTTCAGTGTGGACCCTGTTATATTTTGATTAAAGTTTATTGAAATAGTAATTTTCAAATTTAAACAAAAAATTTTTAAATTTATTTTAAATAAAATTTTGACATATATCATCCCCCTTTCCCCAAATTGGTGAAGGTGCGGAGCATACATTGGAAACAGACAAGTGGGTAGAACATGACGCAAGTCGAAAGGAAAGTCCCCTCACCTCTATTATACCATCCCCTCTATACCCTTAAGAAAGAGCTCGTCGCAATATTTAAAAAAAAGGCCCTGGTGCTTAACAAGACTGCGACGTACCCTCTATGGT
Source organism: Trachelipus rathkii (assembly GCA_015478945.1). Lineage (NCBI taxonomy): Eukaryota > Metazoa > Arthropoda > Malacostraca > Isopoda > Trachelipodidae > Trachelipus > Trachelipus rathkii. The sequence continues at coordinate 35,923 of JABUQX010010776.1, forward strand.
ATCTCGTCAATGTAGGGTTTAACCCTTGGGGCCAGGCCCACAAACATATTCCCTCAAAACCCCGTCATTCACTCCTATTATACGCCTTTGTTCTCGCTTCTGCCAAAATCGCATTCCTTTCCTTCAGTCATTCCTTTACTAACTCAATCTACATTTTCTTCAGTCTGCATCCGGTCGATACTCAGGACACACCAACTCTATACATCTGCTTAACCAACCGACTATCATCCGTCCTTTCATGCATAGTCTTAATACGCTTTTACCATCTCGTTTAGACCTTCACACCACAATCAATCCCTAACTAGTTCATTTCTCATTTTATCAATTCTCGCAGCTAACACGCTCCCTAAGTCACCTATACCTCTTTATTCCGCTAATATACATTAACACTGGTAACATAGCGCACTCAAGACTTCGTCCCTTAGTATTCACCAAGGATTTAATTGCACTCGCCACATTGCTACCATTCACCTATTACAATCTGCATCATCCGTTCCCTTTTCATTTAAATGATCGCCCAAATTTTTAAACTGATACTCCTGTCTGCGGATTGTGTCTCAGACTCTCTTGCTGCCCAGTCACCCGCGCGACTGCTCCTCACTCCGTCGACCCATCGCAACATGCAAATCGAGTCTACCGCAATCTTCTCTGTGTGAGGGTGTACCAATTGAAGCAAATTATTAGTGATGGGTGGATGTGTTGGTACGAGTTTTGCTTCTTGTGTTCGAGAAAGTGTGAGTAATATTGCTATTCGGTGGTGTGCTTTGTCTCAGTCGTACTTTGTATCGCCACAGATGTGGTACTAGTTAGAGCCAATGTATATAAAGATCCAAATTATATTTATACAAGAGTAAATTAATTTTTAACTTTTAAATTGCGTTAGTTTGAAATGCAATTTTTTTCAAACTTAAAAAAAAATCATTCACGTCGGCAATTGTAATTTCAAAAACTAAGAGCCTGCACGAGATGCCTGAGTGCATATTATACCGTTCATTATTATATGAGTGAGTATCTGTCTATAGTAGTGTATGTATATTTGGGATCTAGCATTATGGTAGATTTTGCTCGAGAGGTGTGTGCTTCTTCTACTTCATCAGTAGGATTGGTGTGATGCTAGGATGAACAGCTGTTACAGCGAACTCGAGAGAGGATATATGGACGACAGTGTGTAATCTTTAAAGCGACTCCCTAATAAAAATAAATAATAACCGTCTTCGCGTTTTCTTGGATTGCTTCCTTGTCGTGCTCACGTTTCCGCCATTAAGTACCATATATACTACAAGCACAGTGTGACACGCTCACCGATGTTTATCGGTGGTTGCTCCTTGTGAATTCCTCGTGCCTACATGGCGGTGATAAGGTGAGTGAGGAGTGGCGCTGGTGATACCTACAACATGGCGTTGTCCAAGCTACTTTCTTAGGTGATAGCTGCCATCAGAGTGATTATCGCATAGCTCAGTTAACTTAAATTACAATTTAAATTTTAATGCATTTTTGCAGCTGTGTTTCCCCGGCGGCGCGTGGTTTGCGCCTGTCCCGCCTGTCTCCGCACGCCTGGGCCTCTCCTGTGCGACTAGTGTGCTGTGTATTCTGTCTAGCTACTACTACGATTACGATGGTCGTTCTTTTACGTACAGCGCAACGCTTTACTCGATCATATCAGAAATTGGGCACCCAGTCTGCCTTACGACACTGGGCATCTATTTCCTTGCACGGGTCGGAATATTCGTCCGAGATCGATTTGGTCCTGAGATCGAGTAGAGTGTCTAGCGTTATCGGACATATGCGCTCTTATAGCTGCCACAGTGGATCTCCACTCATCACTCTGGAAGTGAGGCTTCGCTGCTGTGTATTGAGTGAGTCTTACATATTAGTAGCGTATCGTCCGTTAGAGTTATTATACACCAGCGCTACAGAGAGTGCACTGGCACTTCGATACGTAGTAGCCGGCGCCTTAAGTATGCTCTATCATGTCTACTGTATCGCGTGAGACTAGACTATATAAATAGCCACTGTAGGTTTAATTGAAAGAGTACAACTAATTATGTAGCAGGAGAGTAAACGTGGATGACACAAGAGTGAGGTGTATTGAGATCTGCGACACGAGAGTCCTTCGGTCATCATCTTTCTCGGTCCTTTCATACAGGAGCTACTCTGTGCAGCGTGCTCACTTTCGAGATAAGATGCCATTATAGTATCAGTGAGTACGATATGCTCATCAGATCTAGACTCTATGATAAAGTATAAAAGATATTTCGCATATATATCCCTGTAGCAATTCTGCAGACTCGTTTCTCCTTGCTCGCCATTCATGCTTTGCAGTTCTCCGCTCTTCTTGACACACGAGCATTATCTCTAGCGTTCGGTCACGCGACCTTGTCATAGACGTTTGCGCGACGTGCAAGAAATTAAAACTATCTGCATCTCACCACGAGACACGACCAGCGGTGCTAGCCGCAAGCCACCTTCACGAGTGTTCACTTACTCTATATAGCGCAGTCGGCACTGCCTACTCATCGACTTTACAGTGTGATTCTTACTCATTGGCACACTCCGTCGAGTCACCAGACAAGGAGAGCTGCGATCAATTGACACCAATGACAGAATCGGTGCGATACATATTGCCACCCATACTTGTTAGAGCGAGCTCCGCTCTGCTTATCCGCGTTCTCACTTGATTACGAGGTGCGCATGTTTCTACATCTTTGTTACTCTTTCGTTTACCTACGTTTCGATCTTGCATTCCTTACTCTTACTTTCCCGTTGCTTTTTCTTATCCAGCTATTAGCATCTCCTTGTACTCGGTGTGATTGCATGCCTACTTGTGAGTATTCAGCGTATCACTCTGCACAGTCTGCCCACTTCTAACACTTTCACCTCTCCACTTCTAACTCTAATTCATAGCCTGTAGTGCTCTCACTTCTACACTCACTCGTGTTCAAGCATACATATCGTGACAACTAATAAGCGTGTCGCCAGAGCGTCAGTCCACTTGACGTCGCAGACGAGCGAGCGTCTCTGTTCTTTCTTAGCTCGAGCGCGAGCCATGTTCTACCAGATTGGTACTCTACCGACCGTATCCTCACCCTCTCGTGTCTGTATCCTCGTCTGACTTCGTTTCTAGCTCGCGCTACCCTACATGTTGTCATACTAGCTTTGAGCCTTGCGGGTCGCCTTGTCGCATCTCACTTTTGTTATTACCTCGTACTTCTACTCTACTACATCTTTTACATAACCTTACAATCTTCTACCACTACATCTCTAAATACTATATCTTTCTACATCTTCTACTACTCTTCACTTTAACTACTAGCTATCCTTCTTTTAAAGCTCACATCTTCTTTACTTACCACACTACCTGGTCACTTCCCCTCTTTAAACACATGATTTAATCATTCTTTAACAACATCATCTTGTCCACACTCTACCGGAACCCAACGTTTTTCACCACTTTCTCCATAGCTAATTGTCCTCACGTCACTACTACTACATTGTTCACACAACTTGTCCACTCCCTTCTCTGTCTCTGTAAACATCACAACAACTCACTATAATCCCATACAGTTTAACATATCTCTTCCACGAAATGTTCTCCGATCTACCATACAAATCATCATCTCTTTCTCCTTTTCCCATCGCTGACGCTCTTTACTATCTTAAGCATTTACATGTTGTCATCAACTACAATAATAGCTTACTGAGCGCGAGAGCGAGAGCGAGCGTCACGCTTTTGGCTACTGTCGCGCTGTCGGTTAGTTGTATTGGGCGACACACTGAACTCTCATCGCGAGCTAGTCTTCAACACTGACGTTCGTGCGTACTACTATCCATACAGGAACTCTCCTCGGTATCCCTGTATCATCGTCCTACCTGTCCTGTAGTATTGATAATTGCTGATAGTACGGATTCGCAGCTAATAGACGTGGAAACTTTTCCGTGGACCTAGAACTAAATTAGTTTTACATTGTGATCTTCCTACGATTAGCTACACGTTTCTCCTAATGTCGCAGGTCGGAGGCGTCTTCTGCGATTGGCGCGACGCAGATGTACGCACCGTACAGCGCTGACTCTCTCTATCCGTGCTGATGTTCTCGCGACACCCGGTGTTTGACTCTATATAGCGCATATCTCACTCTACGCAGCCGATGTCCTTGCGTCGAGTGTCTTCTTGCACTTCTGGGCTGCCCGGTCAGATCGTGGTTCGCGTCTCTTGGTTTGGTTCAACATATTGCTGTATCGAGGAGCCTGATTCCGCTAGCTGCAGACGACGTTATGGTACTATTCTGTCGTGGGTTGCTTTTGGCCCTGTCTCCTGTCTCCACAGCGGCTGTTACATTGTGTACTTCGCCTGTCGCCACGAGGGAGCTGGCTATTGCGGCCTAATCTGCATATCTTTGGTGGCTTTGTTGTTCTACAACTGTGTCACAAGTTGTACCATCCGGCGTCAAGGAGAATGGAGCACATTCATTGTCTTCACCCAAACCACTTTATGAGCCTAAACAAACCTACACTTTCTCTCGGTCAGATTCATAGCTGCATAGCTCCACTGTACTCATCTTCATAGTATTGGTCTATGGAATGATCTTGGAGTGTCAGTTAAGCTCTCATTACTTATAGCCATGTCATGATCCTATCAACCTACCAAAGTAACCACTAGCCGCTACCATTCACGCTTCAGCCTTCTCTTTCCCATATCTGACGCGGTAGCAACATGATGTTGGCCGGGCACCCGATGCCGGGAATCAAGCAACCATCAAGCGCAAGAAAATCCACTACTGCCGTCGTACACCACTCACGTCAGCAACACTAACCAGAGCAGAAAGCGTAACTACGCTCTTTGCTACCGTGACTGAGAAACAGTATCAGCAAGTGTAACATACGACTGACTAACTATATACACAGTTGACTCACCGATATGTTCTTCTTTGTTGGATACTCGACATGGGAACAGTGTAGTTGATAAGTGGGTAAAGTCTTAGAAAAGTGCTGTTTGTGGTACTAAGACTATATTTTCTCGTAGTACTACGGATGTTTGTAGTAGCAGTTTAGAATACAATTTAGATTTTAATCATTTGTCTTGCAACAATGTTGTTGCTAATTAACACTACTACTCCCTTATATGAGCAAGTGCAGGGACTACTGTCTAGGAGGGCAATAATCTGACATTAGTTCTAGTTCCCATTACATAGAACTTCTAGCCGTTGAGGTGCTAGTCCTTTCAACCTTTTTGATGACTGTGTTATGCACGGCTCTGAGGATCACGTTTTGTATACTACGAGTAGCTTGTTGCTTGACTTTGTGGTGACACAATATCTCGTGATGGTACTGCACCACTTGAGCATAGATCTGAGACCACTATACTATATTACTTTACTACTACATACGAGTACACGAGTTAAATACAATCTCCACAAGTGGAAAGTCCATCAACTTACCTGACGCGAAGCTAAAACGACATGTATAACCTTCTTATCAACATAGGAGAAGAGATGAAAGAATGAACGGAGTTTATAGTGATAAAGGATTAAGCTTGATGAATAGTGATATAAAATATAAGATATAAATAAGGGAGGTGTGGGATTTTGAAGAACGTGGTTACGCAGGGAGATGTCCTCACTTGTTTCACATCTCTGTTCTTCTTGATGCATACAACACGTCGACGTCACTTCAGTATAAAAGGACCGAAACTAATAGGACGAATCTCAGCTTTACACAGACGATGGCGTATTCTAGATAGAAAGGACAACCAGGACTACATTCATAAACGTTTATGCAAGCATTACGACATTTTCAAATGCATCTCAACTGATGATAAATTAGTGTTGCCATGTTTAGAGTTAAAACTTATTTTTTAAAAAATTTTGATTACGACTGAAATTAACTATTTAATGGATTCGACTATGCTTCAATTTATTTACCAGTAGTGCAGAATGCTAAAGTTGCCAAATCGGTTCTAAAATTTGAACTAGTTATCCAATTTTTTCCCCGATGGTATAAGGTTCTATCTAATTCATTAAAGGCATATCACAAGCAGACACACAAGTGTACATTTTTCATAATGAATAAATACTAAAGTTGATACTGCAAGGGTTAGAAAAAGCAGGGCTAAAATTTATAAAACTATATTACATATAAATTATAACAAAATATGGTCTTCAACAGGATGGTAGACTTAAACTTCGGAATCAGATGATTTAACGGAACCACTCTTGGTAGTTTCTATTTTCGCTTCCACTTGACGCAGGGGATCACTGAAAAAATAAATAATAATAACTGGTACTAATAATCAAAGTGTGACCGTAATAGCTGGTTTATAGTTTAAAAATAATTTGTAGTGATGTAATATCATCCAGCTCTGGCTGGGTAACCTGAAATTTCAAAAAAGCTCCGACTATCTTTCTAGAAAAATTTTTTTTTCTTAAAAATATGAAAATTTAATTTCATACAGAGTAAATCCATTTAACTTTAATTTCGGTATAACTTTTTATATATAACTATTTATATTTAGTGAATGCATGTAATTGAGATTTTTCTTCATTTTTATTGAAAGATACTTTTATCTTTATGTATCTTTAAATTCTTAAACTTGCTTGCAATTAATGGTTTAAATAATTATATAGTAGATTTTTTTTCCTTTAAACAAAGTAATTTCCAGTGTGTTAAGTTTTCAAATTATGAAAATGGACAAAAAAAAATGATTAACTTAAAGTACAGGCTCAATGTTAAACTAAAAATTGTCAAAATTGCTCTTAATTATTTTTAAAATTAATTTTTCAGAGTATATATAATTGATCGAGCTATAATTCAGAGCATTTTTAGGTATACCAAAATGTTTGACATTTGTCCCAATTTGAAATGCCGATTTTGATTGGCTATATCGGAAAAAAAAACCCTAAGTATTTAGATGAATATTAGGTAAAAGTTCGTTACCATAACCAAAAATGAAAAAAAATATCCGATTTTATTCATATTATCTAGAAAAGGAATGAAATTCGCAAGCTAATATTTATTTTTTACTGTTCCTACAATTCCAACACTTGATATTTAATATTATGTAGAAACGAATTCATATTCAGTAACTTTTTTTTATTGCATTTGATTTTAATTTAATAGTAATAAGCTAGTTTCATCAGGTTTATATGCAGTGGGCAACACACTGAAGGTAAGTAGAAGGCGAGGTTTTGGCAATGATGGATTCTCTCCTGAGAGATTTCCAACCTGTATAGAGGGCATAATTGGTGGATTATGGTTGTGGGTCATGACTCGACCGTTGTGAGATGGATGCAGAGCGGATAATCGTTCGTTTGCTGCCGAACGAACTCTTGGAGCGTGTATATTGGTGACCTGTTTCGAACGCCATTACGGAACATCGTCCCGTATTGGGTGATCGGAGTATGCTACTGTCCCAAACGGAGAGAATGCAGTAAGGAGTCTCGTGAGCGATCTGACGTGGAGGGCCAACGAACCATGTAAGGGCAACCATTCTCCATTGTGGTCGCCTGGAGTATCGGAGAGTCTGCCTTCAAAGCCGCGCTTGAAGGACAGGTGGCTTGTCTGAGCTGTTCGAGTTGAGTAGGGAACGATAGCGTGATATTATAATATCATTCGGCTTTCGTAGTAATTATGGGTAAAGGCAAATACCTGACCGGGTCGGGTGTGGGCACCGTGGGTGTGGTCTCGGCGTGAGTGAGCCGAGCGATCAGCTAGGGATCGGCGATGTTCTTAGTGTGAAGATCGCTCCAGGAAGAGTAAACCCCGCTCGGCGCGAGGACTCCGCTTAGGTTATCTGATCTCTGGTGTGTAATTAAGTCTCAAATGTTGAAGAGAGAGAGCCATTAATAGCCTATCCTGTCCGAGACAGGGCGAGACCCAAGTGATTGAATCGCTGTGTAGGGATCTAAAGGGAGTTGTTGACAAAAGAGCCAGACAGCTCATCGAGCAAGCGTCGTCGAATTCCCCTATTGGTCCTGGGTTTCAGAAAATGTTATTAGGGAAGAATGGTCGGGTTCGTGTGAGTACGGGCTTCGCAAACGATGTATTGAAGGTTCGCAATTTTCTTAAGCACCTAAGTCTTTTCAATTCATAAAAGTAAAACTTGAAGTGTGCCCGAAACAGTACAGGCCCGGAGATGGCGCGAGAGAGGGAGAGTTCAAAAACAATAAAACCAAGTGATCGTAATATAAAAGGTCTGAATTGATTGATGCGGGAAACTTCGGCGGCTGCCATTCACATTCCACTCATTTATTTCTATTGCAAGAGGATTGATGATTCTGTAGAAGCGAGACCTGCACTGCAGTGCAGCGGATTGCGTGATGGCGCGAGGGAGATAGAGATCGTAAAAAGAATCTCGTTATGTCTCTTATGGGTACGATTTTCATCTGCTGTCAGTTGCAACTGTTATCAGAGTCGTGATGACCAACAAAAATTCATTAAACTGTTGAAAAAGAAATAATTGATTGCTACCTATTTTTTCCTTGATTTTGTCCCGCTCACTTCGATGAGCAGATTTTATGTCTGCTGAAGGGCTTGATATAGTCGGGCGAGAATACAATCTTTTTTTACTTAATAATTTTCTGCATACTCAAAATTAAGAAATTTTTTTTTTAAAATTTCCAAAAAAATTTTTAAAAAAATTTGTTCCAGGAACAAATCAAACTACTGCATATCCGAAGAGTTATCTAAATAAAAAAATGTGCATCTCTCACCCAATTATACATGCTGCAAATTTCATGCCAGATCGATACAGGAAAAAAATATCCTAATTTTAGAAGTTGAAAAACCAAAAATTGTTAATGAGAGACATTATAATCAGATATGGGGTCAAATATTAGAATTCCGCTCAACACTTTTTAGATAATAATCCAATCCTTGTATAAGTCAAGTTTGAAGTCATTTCGAAAAAAATTTTTTTTTGAGTTTCGACAATTTGTCCAAAAACATAGAGTTTTCAAAATTGAAAATACTAAACAATGACTACAGACAGAAAAACACTCGAAAACGACGTTTTTAGACGTCAGAAAAAACTAGAGTTTGGTGCTTATTTGGTAATCGGCTGAAAGATTCGAATTTAATGTCCATTTTTAAGGGGGTAAGGAACACACTCCAACCATTGCTTCGGGCTGAGACCAATTTCGTCCCCACAAGCCCCTAAAAATGGACATAAAATTCGGAATTTTCAGCCGATTTTGACTAAATAAACACCAACTGTAGCTTTTTCTGACATCTAAAACGTCGTTTTCGAGTGTTTTTCTCTCTGCAGTCGTCGTTTTGGGTTATTTTCAATTGTTTGGAAGACTCTGTTTTGACATTTGTCGAAACTCCTCCTACAATTTTTTTTCGAATGACTTCAAACTTGAAATTTAGCAAAGATTGGATTATTATCGTAAAAAAGTGTTGGAGGCGGAATGTCTGATATTTGACGCCCATAGTCTGAGCATTGTCGATGTTTCAAAAACCAACTTTTTGTGGTTTTCAATTGAAGAAATTTGGGATTTTTTTTCTGTTCTTATCCGAGTCTACATGAAATTTCAGGACAATTGTAGTCGGAGGAGATGCACATTTTTTATTTAGATAACTTCTTTGTATATCAGAGTTCCCACTGAAATTTTGTATTTGAATTCCCTGACCAAATCCGCAAATTTTCTCTGACCAGCGTGTTCGTTACTTTGGCCGTATAAAATATCTATTAATCATATTGCAGCCTATTTACTCAGTTCATACATTAAATTATTGAAAATTTACTTGAGAAATTGTTCATCATCATCATGGATGAATTTAATTTTTTTTTTTTTTTTAGTAATCGGCCTATACCTTCCCCAACCCATAGCCGTCCAAACGCACTCCTTTTTATTTTTTGCCAAAAGTAAACAGTTTTATTTGTACAACAACAACATTAATTTATAAAGCTACATTTAATAGCCTAGGTAATAACGTCCACCTGTGATACAAAATATTTGAAACAATCTTGTTCCAATAATCTTCTTAAGGCATCTGAATTTTTGATTTTATCAGATCAGATCTGTTTCTTTTTCAGTTTTAACATCTTTCTCCGCTCTTCAAGTTTATTGATCTGTATGGATAATTCTCTTTTTTCAACCTTTTATTCCTTCTTTGGTTCTGTTTGACTGCTTGAGCTGTTCTTCAGTCTCTCTATGGCATCTCTACATTTTGTCAACATTTGTTTGAGTGAAAGGTAACTTTATGAACTACTTTCATGAGATCTTAGTAGCATTGGTGCATCTGTTCTTTCGAGAAATCAGCCTACGTTTCTTTTCGAAGATTTTCCACTAACATGTGCTTATTTACTAGAAAACCTCCTTCCACAACTGTCCGCATTTCCATGCGAAAATATGCAGTTCTAATTTAATAATTTGCCACAATTCCACATAACATTGATTCCCAGGTACTATAGAAGAAAAAATTCATCAAGTCTCTTAGAAGGACAATCACCATCCAAAAATATTTCCAATGATGAGAGCCCTTGGACAGGCTTGTACTACAAGAGGACATCTTTCTAATATCTTTTTCTTGGTCATTTGATACATTTGTCTGTTCGTCACATATTCTCGTTTGAATTTAGATATGACTTTCATTCAAAGTGCTTCTTTGAGAAGTTTTTTTGTCTGAAATCCAAGATTAATACCTTTTACATTACGCAAATTGTCTTTGTCATGTAAATCTAATGCAAAATGCTTAGTCGTTGTAGCAGGCATCTTTCCATAATATTTAGTACGAGACATTGTAAATCTGTGAACAGGAATGAACCAAGTGGGTCTGACGTTTGGAATTTTCGTAAAAATGGTTCACATTCTAAGGAAAGCATTTTAAAAAAAGCCAGTTTGCCTTTTAGAAATCCATCTTTGGTTTGAACAGAAACATTTTGGAATGGTTTTTGTTGAGAGATTTTCGGCTGTCAATAAATATCTTTATAGCATCATAAATACTTAAAACTCTGTCAATAGAAGTTATTTTATAAATAAATAATAAATACCTTTAACTGCACAAAAATCCAAAATCACTTCGTCAAACCTCAAAAAAACAACTCAAAAAGTATAAATCCCTAAAAGGAAAAAGATATAAACAGATTAAGTCATAAGTCATACAGTATAAAAACACATCCATATCCCAATCACCTTCAATCGGAAGGATGAACTTGGAACAACCTCTACGTAGTAATAGTGAACTAAAAATAGAATGAAACAGGATAGAAGTAGATTTATGGAATGTCGTTCCTCGCCCATCCTTTTCATTCACTTATCAAATACATCTCTCATTCCACAATTATACAGTAAGGAAAAAAAATATATCAAAAATATGTAACTTGGTCCATGGATCACTCTTCATATGTTTTGAAATTTTAAAATTTCCCCGACTTTCAGCATATCTTAAAACGTTTCCCTGACCTTCACCGACTTATTTTTTTCCCCTCGACTTTCTCTGACTTTCCAGAAAGTGTGAACCCTGTAATATGCAGAACTTTTGGATTTGTTCTTGGAACAAATTTAAAAAAATATTTTTTTTTTGTTAAGTTTTAAAAAAATTTCTTTTGTGTACAGAAAAATTATCCAAGTAAAAAAGATGTATCTCGCCCGACTATACAATCCCTGAAAATTTTATGTCGATCGGATGAGTAGAAAATAAAATATATCAATATTTCACCTTTTCAAATATTTAATGTATGAAATTTTGTTTAATTGCCATTACGCCATAAAATGAAAACAAATGAAAATCGGATAAGAACATATGAGTTTTTTTACACTATTTTTTTTTTTTTTTTACAGTTGTCACCACCACTCACGGGCAGAGCCCTATTCAGGGAGGGGGTTGCATGCAAAATTTCATGCCGCTAACCCAAAAGGGGGCTGGGGGTCACAGCCCCCCGCTTCCTAAAGTGAGGGAGAATTAAATTCAGCAGGAAACACAGCAGATTGAAGAAAATTCCACAGAACAGAGGTGGCAGGAAAGGCAGCACCGCAGCGAACTAGCCTGGAGTTACCAATATCTACACAAAACTCGTGCGCAGACACAGCACCCCTTGTGCTACGAGGGAGTCGTAAAGGTGGTGGTATGCGAGTGGCAAGTTCCCTCGAACACCTGCCACTGCGGATACCTACAGAAAAATGAGATAAAGTAACCAACCGCGCAAATGCAAAGAGAGGGGTCAGTGAACTGTGAAAGTACAAAACAGTTTATAAGCCTGGCCTTTGACTCGACCCGTCCAAAAAGCCGGGTGAAAACCAAGAGCTCCCTCCAGATAATGAGAACAGTACTCCCTACAAGGGCAGATTGAGACCCTTGTATAGCTGGAGTACTGAGAAGAGGAAAAAAAGTCTTGAGCTCTAAACAGAACTCCAGTTCTTTGAGGCCGCCTAGCAACCGCATTGAGATGGGAGGTTTCAACGAAACTATTTAGTGCGGTATGCCAAAAAGGATTATATTGGCAATCAGTAGACATGAAAAAACCGTCGCAACATGGAGGAAACTTAGAAGGTTGTTTTAGCTGCGGGAGATTGGGGACGTTGTAGTGGTTAAAGAATTTGAATTTCAACAAGGTGAGAACGACCCCAATCGGAAATTCTATCCAGATCAGCGAGAATAGAATCGGAAAGGTAAGACGAGAGGTGCAATTCTAGAAGTAAAAGAAGGAGCAGAATTGAAATGAGTTGAAGAGTGAAGGGTCGATTCATCGGCATATGAGTGGATAGAGTTGATGTGCAGGTGAGATCATATGAAAAGCAGGTATAAAGTAAGTAGGAAGATAAGAATCGAATCTCTGAGGAACACCACTGTTGTACAAAAAAAGAAGAAGTCGCCCATCAACACAGTCGATATTGAGCGACTTGAAAAGAAAAAGCTAGACATAAGTAAGCAAAGAGAAAAGGGAGGAAACCCAAGGAGGGGAGCTTGAGAGGCAGTGACGAAGTGCCAACCGATCAAATGCTTTGGGAATATGCAGAGCGCCAACCAACACCACGCAAGGTCTCCGCTAGTTTCCTAGACGGAAAACCATAAATCGGTTAAATAGGAAAAGTAAATCGCCAGTAGAGCCTTGAAAAGCCGTACTGGCGATCGAAAGAAGAGAATGAGATTCCAGATGGTCCTAAGAAGTGAGAGTTAAGACAAGGTTCAAAGATCTTGATAGAATACAAGTGAGAGCCTGTAGGGCGATAGTTGAAGGATCAGAGCGCTTTCTTTTTTCGGAATAGGTTGGACATTGTTTCCAAGCTTCCAACACTAGGAAAGTGCTAGTATTGAGACATAAGAGAATATTATTAGTTCGACGAGGGTCGGGGTCAGTCACGAAGCACAATTCCCCTCAATAACTCGGGAGGAAATGCCATCCGGGCCACCCGCACTTCCTACCGTTCATAGATCTCAGGAGCCTATGCCCCCGATAAGTAATCACAGGCAAAGACAATAGGACACCTGGGAGGAGAAGGAGGAAGGAGGAATGCCAGAACGCCCAGGGTGAGTTAGAGGAAAATAAGAGGCCGAAGAGATTGCCTTTTCAGTTGGAGAGTTAGCAACAGAGCCATCAGATCAAATAAGAGGAAAGGATGATTTACAGAAGTTGTTAAAGATGTTTTTGGCAAAGGTCCAGAAAGATTTGTCGGGTAGGTAGAACCAATGAGTTAGCGCCTTTCGTTGATGAAAGCCGCTTTGCTCGTCGAAGAACGTATCAATGCATGACGATTTTCTTAGCCGAGAAAGAAAATTTAGCGAGAGCTACTGGGAGAAAACGAAGAATGTTTCCATCTCCCCGCTAACGCGCTGTCTCTAGCCTGTAATGCAAAGAACAAGCACGACTGAACGCATGAATTAATGAGGAAGAAGATTTAGTCGAAGAAGGAATGAAACCTGCCTCATCTCCGTCACGATTGCAGCTTCCCACCTTAGTGGTAGAAGCCGAAGCGTCATCAGAGTCAAAACAGTCATTCCAATTATAGTTAGCGTAGAACCTGTATACAATCCGCTCCTCCCGACACACCCTCCCCTGAAACCCCACCCCATGGGGTGTCCTTGGAAAAGCCCACCAGAACTCCGCGTCCATTCCCTAAGATGGCAGAGTAGTAGCCGTGCACCACACGGATAAGACGCGAAGCCCAAGAAAATTGAGACCCAAGTGCGGGACAGCCTCTTCAGTGGTGAGACAAGGTTCAGGTCCCATACAATAGGCGGCCCAGAGAAAAGCGAGAACCAGTTTTTGACCTGTACCATAACCCACAAGGGAAGGAGGGCAAGATGGGCACAAGAAACGCACAGAGACAGCAGCCCGATGGCTACCAGGAACAAGAAGGAAGCTGGGACGACTCTCATAAGAGAGCAGGAATACGTAGGGTAGTACGTACAAGAAAAGGAGGAAAAAGGGGGGGGGGGAATCTGATAAAGGAACGGGCAAAATGAACGGTATACACAAAGTACAATATAATGAAGATAATAAAGGGTGGATTTTCTGTCTGTGACGAGTTCTCACTAATTAATGGTACAGAGGGGGCAGTAGGGCTGGGCTTTTTTCATTTTTTGTCATATTCTCTACTTGCTTTTCTTTACCGATGCATGACACGCACCTTACCCCCAGTCTTGGGGAAAAGAGGTAGATAAAGAAAGAAAGAAAGAATAAAGAGAATAATAAGAATAAAAATAACTATAAAAAAGAATAAAAATGACAAAACAACAAGAATAGCAATAATAATAAGAAAAATAATGAGGGAGAGGAGAAAACAAGAACAAAATATAACAAAAAGAGGGAAAGTGGCTCTTCGCAGACACAAAGTGCATGCAGCCCCCTCTTGACGACAACGAGGCCACCTTCGTGAGGGCTATAATAATAATAATAATAATAATAATAATAATAATAATAATAATAATGATAATGATAATGATAATGATAATGATAATGATAATGATAATAATAATAATAATAATAATAATAATAATAATAATCATTGTAATAAAAAAGGCAAAATCCTCTAAAAACCAGTATAAAACAAACTAAACTTCTTCAAATGGAAAAAAAAACTACACGCAATGAAACTTACTCAAGAAGGGACGGATCGAGACCAGTTGAAGTCATTTTCAATTTCACAGCCTCTTTCGGAACCCCAAAATTAACCATCTTGAAATATGGGGCGAAATCAGGATGGGAGGAAATAGGGATCATCTGAGCATTATTATCGACTTCCTGAGATTTCTTATCAACTTCATCTTTGGTGATAGGGTTTAACCTTTCTTTGCTTCCAGATTTATCTTCATTAGCCTCCAGTAAAGTTGGATCTGATGATTGTGAATTCTCTGTCGGAGTATTCGAAACAGAGTTTGATTCCTCTGCTACATTTTCCAATCCTGGTATAGAAGAAAGCTGAAAAAAAAAAATAGTCAAGTGCATGTTCTTAATAAAAAATATTTAGATAAATATTCTTTTAAAGCATAATAAATGAAAAGGTCATTTCAAAAACTATATAAAAGCGTTTTTTTTTCCAAAGTGCTGTTTGTTGGCTTTCATATCCTTGTAGCTAAAATATCAGACGGTTCCATTCACGATTATTGTAGAAACACTTAAGTCAGTGATTTTTTTTATTGATTTCTGTAATTTTCATTCTTGTGTTACGTAATTTTATAAGGACAATTCATATTCAAGAAAACCAAAATATTTTTTTTTTGAGTCAATGTACAGGACCCACCACGACTCACAAAGAAGCGGCCACACTGGGCTGAAAAATCAACACCATGGGTGGGCCCTGGAACATGCATAATTCAAACATCAAAGAAAAATTTAATTGACGAAATGAATATTCAGTCAGTCAAAAATAAATTAAAATTAAATAAAAGTGTATCCTTGCATTATAAATATGTCCTAATATTAGCATTAAACTAAATCAATGATTCTAAAGAATATTCACTTTCTTGGAGATACATGAAAATTAGATGTTAAGCTTGCTAAAGGGAAGTTCGGATAAAGAATATGGGATAACTTTTGGATAGGTGTTAGATCGTAAGTAGGAAAAATTGACGACGGCGAATAGGGTTTAGTTGGAGACAATCATCAATGAAGATAGGTAACAGATTTGCGGGGTATGGCTACGGCAATAAATTTGCCAAATGCGAGGAAGGAGTCCGTGACATAGTAGTGACTGTGAAGTTGATATTGGTGTGGCCATAGCGGGAGGCGTGCAAGTATCACTCGTGTAAGCGTTCGTTTGTGGGAGGAAGACTACTCATCATGCTCGGCTTTATAGTCTGAGTTTACGCCCCTCTTCACTCTTTGTACCAACAAGAAACGCAAAGCCTTGCGAGAGCAAGGGAGTAATCACTTGATGGTAGGCGGCTTGTCGACTGGCACTGGGAGTACCTGATACTCCGAAGTAGAGGAGGTGGCATTTGGCCTCTATCCAGCGATTTCATTGCCAGTTACCCCTACATGAGAGGGTCCAACATTAAAAATTTGTTTTCTTAAAAATGGAGTAACCGAAGAAATTGCCGTACAACGGATAGCCCTTATGTTTTAGAGAGGTGTTTTAAGCGTTGTACGCGCTGAGCGAATCTGAAACTAAATGACATAAGAGTGATCTTGTTAGGATAGAATTCGATGAAAGGGCTAATCATATAGCCATTATTTCCTGCAGTATAAAAATTGAAGCATAGGGGGAGGGTTGGGAGAGGTGCGGTCAGGAAAGACAGCGGATGCGCCCACACTGTCCCTGTTTTTAGGAGCCGTCAGTAAAGCTCTCTGAGAAATTCCATCGT
>JABUQX010010777.1:0-5000 GCA_015478945.1 Trachelipus rathkii
AGTGCAAAATCAGGGTGGTTGGGTAGATGGGCGGTCGATTGGCTGGGAGCTCACTGTACTTGTGGATGTATGAGGATTTCAATTCTAGGTAATACAGGAAAAGGTCCATACGTACTTAGGTGGGAGGCTGCAGTTAGGACTCATGTGAACAAAGACATGAGTGCAGGAAGAAAGGTCCTTAGGAATATAGGAATGCACCTTGTGTGGACGAGGAGTTGGTCTCCACGACGAAGCACAGCGCCTCAAGTGGGTAAGATAAGCAAGCGGGTCAGCTGTAGAAGGAGGAGAAGACTGTGAAAAGAAATCTGGGGAGATGAAGAGAGAACCATACCAATTCAGCAGCTGAACAGTGCAGATCCTCCTCAGCAGCAGCGAATGCCCCGGCGGGCATACGAGAGGGCAGGCATCCGTCCATTGCTCTAGTTGGGCTGAAAATGAAGTAAGCCTTAAGCTGGCGATTTGAAATCTTTCTACAATCCCGTTCGATTTTGGGTTAAAGCAAGTGGTATGTATCTTCTTGAACCCAGGAGGCATCAAACTTCTCCATAAGAAGGATTGAAAACTCAACATTGATTCGTCAAGTGACAGAGAGAAGAACGCGAAGCGAGAACTGGTGAGCTAACAGCGTTAATGATGGTTCAGCGTTGGCGCAGCGGAGAAGAGGATAGCCTCCCATCCAGTGTGTAAAGCGGTTGATACCGCGTAAAAGTGCACCTTTTGCCTCTAAAGGTGGAAGGGAAAAAACGATGTCGATGTAGACAGAAGCTCAAAATGGGCACTAGGGGTAGAAGGTGCTAAAAGACCTTGTGTGACGTTGCACATAGGCGTTCACAGGAAGACAAGTGCGACACCAATTTGCTATGTTGGTATTCATATCAGTCCACAGCAGGGCAGCAACCTATTTAGGCAGCTGTACGGGGGTGAAAGGGGTGCAAATTGAGGGAAAACAGCCTTACGAGAAGCTTGATGCAGGCTGAAGGTCGAGGAGAGTCCTGGTACATGTCCCACAGAAGTCTCTTCTTTATCCCAGGGAGTTGGAGCCACTCCAGCTTGAGAGAAAAGTCTTGTTGAAGTGCAGGATCTTCAGTAGTCTGGCACGTTGCCATAGCGTTGTAGTCGATGTTGGGTAAGGCTGAAATCGCGTCAATTCGATGCGAGGGCGTCAGCAGTTACGTTATCGATATAAAATATGTCTGACATCAGTGGTGAACTGGAGACACCTCAAGTTGGCGAGCTTCTCGAGGAGGTGCCGTTCATGTCTTGAAACCATAAGCAGTAAATGGTTTGTAGTCAGTGCAAAGGATATCAAACTCACAACCCTCAGAAAACAAAGTGCCTGGATGGCAAAGAATACATCGCAAGTAACTCCCTCCCGAAAGCACTGTAAGTCTCAGGAGGTTGCAACTTGCGAGAGAAAAAGGCGGAGACCACACTCCCCGTTCAGGTGCTGCTGGGACAACTCCGACCATAATCAGGGTATCCACCTGAACTCTCGTCGGGTGAGTCTAGGGTGGACCCAGAAAATGGGAAAACAGGCTGCCAAGAAGCTCTAGCTGGAGCTGTTGTAATTAGTCACCACTGTATAACTGCCTCGGTGTTTTGGGCGGATGAGAGCGGTGAAGTGGAAGAATTGTATCTGCACACCGACTTCAGAAACGGTGGTAGAAATTCAGCATGTCGGTACTGGCAGTCTGCTTTGAGTGACAGGCCTAGGGGAAGGTACCAATGGCCTCCCACATGCTGCGAGAGGACATCTATCAACAGGAACCTTGTCAAATAGGAGTAAGGACACCAAAAACACACTTTGCTGGGGCGAATGCTACATTCATCCAACCTGGCAAAGACGGCACGTAGATGTTGCTCATGTTCGGCAGGAGAGGTGGAAGCAACGAGGAGGTCATCAAGGTATGAAAAGGGCGAATGGGAGACCTCTGAGGAGGCTATCAATGGGCGTTGGGCGTCTGAGCAGCATTCCGCAAACCGAAAGGCATGCATGTATATTCAGAGAGGCCAAAGGAGTGATGATGGCGTCTTTGAAATATCTCTCAACGTGGGGATCTGATATTAGGCCCTTACAAGATCAGAAGTTTTCGAGAAAATATAGTATTACCAGCCAGGTGCAGTTGGAGGATTGTATGTGAGGATCGGGTAACAATCGGGATCGTTCAAGCATTAAAATATGAAATCCCCTATGACACCAATCTGAACACCCTTGTTTAAATACCTATAGCCTTTTATTTTAGCACTGATGGCTTTTAAATATAAATATCTTAGTTATTCTTTCTCTTTAAAATGAAATAAATCATGGTTTACACCAATTTTGAAAATATATGGACTGAAAAGAATTACCGTATATATATATATATATATATATATATATATATATATATATATATATATATAATATATATATATATATATATATATATAAATCTATATATATATATATATACTCTATATATATATATATATATATATATATATATATATATATATATATATATATATATATATATATATATATATATATATATATATATATATATATATATATAAGGTGCAAAAAATACTAATTACCCAAAACTTTTTGAGTACCACAACTTTTGACCCTTTTGACTTTATGAGTTAGAATTTGGTGTTTTCCCTATTGAGCATAACCCTATTGACACCAAATTTGAAGCAATTCTGAAATGATCATTTGAAATTGCCATTTAGTCTACAATTTACAGAATGCACTACTAATTAAAATTAAATACTAGTTAAACAATTATTTATTTTTTTTTTAGATTAAAAAAAAAACGTTTCTTTTTGAGTTCATTAATAAAAATACCAGCTAAGAAGACATCAATAAAAAGCCAAAAACTTTATTCAAGATATTTTAAACTAATTCCATAGATCCAAAAATGTTAATTTGGACTTTCTAATATTTTAATGCGAAACAAGACCATTCAATAATAAAAGTCCTATATTTTAATACAAAATGTTAGACTGAGTTATATTTAACTTTGAATCTTTTAAGAAATATTAGCATCTCTCTGATATTTGTAATTTTAAAACGTAATTCAATATTTAGTTCCGGTGAAAAACTTATCCTCTTCAATTGGAATTATAAAGACAAAATATACAGAAATATAGGCTAGTAGAAGCTTTGGCAAGGTTTTCTGACCAGGACTCATTTTTGATCTTCAAGTGACTCGAGTCGCCGTGAAGTCGCTCAATGGTCAATAGTTGAGTCAATCATGATTTTTACTTTTCTTTGTTTTATTGAGTCGATTTACTGGTTTATATTATTAAATATTATTTCACTAGCACTCACGGGTTTAGGGGATACAGGGATGGAGCCTCGTGGTTATCTTGTTATTGCCATGCATTTGTTATGTAATTTTCATTATCTGTTACAGAAAACCATCAGCATTTCAGTCACTCAATCTAAAGTATAGGTCCTAATTCCAGTAAACTTTGCTGAAATGCCTTAATAGATAGTGGAAAAAAAGATATATATATATATATATATATATATATATATATATATATATATATATATATATATATATATATATATATATATATATATATATATATATATATATATATATATGGTGCATTCTCTGACAAATCATGCAAAATTTTTGCAAAGTTGCACCCGACCCCCTCCGATTTTAATGAAATTTGGTATACAAACTCATTTTGGCACAAAACTCACTCCCCTAAAATATTAGGTTCCAACTTTGAGTTGGGGCTGCAAAACAGCCCCCCCAATTTTGGGGGGTTCCGCGATACTCACTTCTTTCAAAGACTGATAACTTTGGTTCTACTTAATGCAGAATCAAAATTCAAAATGCATTTTAAAGGGAATTAATAGATCTATAAAAAAGGCATGAATAAAAAAATCTGTACAACAATTTTTAAAAAAGTTATAAGGTGTTAAAAAAAAAATTCCCCCCCACCCCCCCTTTTGTTGATCAATTTTTAAAAACCCAGTATCCTACTTATAAACTGAGAATTTCTTTTAACATTTACAAACATAAAAAGTCTGCTTATTTGATTGGATAAACCTGCTTTTTAGCCTAAAAAAAAAGGGTTTCTATGTAAAAATTTTTTGAAATAATATATAATTATACTACAAAAAATTAAACTTCAGTACAGGTAAAAAATGATATATATATATATATATATATATATATATATATATATATATATATATATATATATATATATATATATATATATATATATATATATATATATATTATTCTTTATAATTTAATAATAAACTCGAGCTTAATATTTTAATTAGTCAAAAGGAATACTATATAACAGAAAAATCATGAGAATTTATATAGTTAGTGATTTCACTTTAGTTACTTTTTTGCAAAAGTTCTTTAGACTTTTGCAGTTCATCCATATCAAAGCTGTACATTATTTTTCTTCCTGGTGTTAGTTTTGGAGCCGCAAGTTTTTTAAGAATATTTTTCCTTTCAATCCACACTTTGTCATCAACATTTGGGAATATATACATACCTTGTTCTTCCTCCTTCAGAAAACTAATATAAAAATCATCAAAGTCCTCAGAGTAACTTTCAATAATACCAATGAATATATTGCCTTCAAAGTTGCAAGAAACATAGTGACTTATTATATCTGCTGCCTCCATGTTAAAATGAGAGTATTCATCACTTTCATGTATGTTTACTTCAGATATTTTAGCTTCTTTGTAAGATTTTGAATTTGATATCTGAAAAGCTTTCAAAGTTTCAGTGTTAATGGGGATAATTTTATGAAACCCTTGTGTTCCTTTCAATGTTACACATTTTTCAAACCTCTTCTTCAGTTTTTCTTCAGCTCTAAATACTTCTTCCTTTGTGATGTATATGCAGTTTATTCCTGGTATATATTCATTACAGTAGTAGAAAAAACTGTCTGCAGTTAGTATCTGATCCTTATATGGCCTTTGTAGGCTTGCCTTGGCAACAGTTCTCTTGATGACTCCACCAATTCCA
>JABUQX010010777.1:10000-27500 GCA_015478945.1 Trachelipus rathkii
CACTATTCCTAACTGAGGTGGCCACTTTAGTATCATCTGCAAACTTAGAAACCTTGCATTTAAGTCCCTGGTCTAAATCATTTATATAGCTATATGAGGAACAATAGTGGCCCCAGCACTGAACCCTGTGGGACACCACTCTTCACTATTTCCCATGATTTATTCCCATTTAGTTTCTACACACTGTTTTCTATTTCGCAACCACTCTCTAATAATTCAACCATGTACCACTCCACCTATACCACACATTGCAATAACTTTTCATCAGCCTTATGTGGAACCTTATCAAAAGCTTTGCTAAAGTCTAAATATACAATATCAACTGGATCTCCTAGGTCAATGCAGTCAGTAATGTATTCCATAAATTCTAAAAGGTTTGTCTGACATGACCTACCCTTTCTGAAACCGTGCTGGGAGTCATACAATACCTTGTTATCTTCTAAATATTTCTCTATATGACCTTTCAGTAACTTTTCCAGAACCTTTACAACCAGAGATGTTAAGCTAACTGGCCTATAATTTCCCAAATCTTCCTTACTACCTTTCTTATAAATAGGCTCAAGATTCTGTTCTCCAGTCATCTGGTGCCTCACCAAATGTTATAGATCGTTCAAAAATCATTTGCAATGCCTTGCAATACTTAATACCCCTCCTTCAGAATTCTACCATATATACCATCAGGACCTGCAACTTTACGTGGATCAATGTGATCTAATAAACGTTTAATATCATTTACATCAGAAATTCAAATTCTGTAAGTCTATTGGTTACATGCATCAGAACTATTAGTCTCCAAACTATTATCTATTCTTTCCTCATTAAGCACTGAAGCAAAATAAGCATTGAAAGTGTTGACCAACTCCTTACTCCATATCTGAACTCACTAAATTTTCATCAATTTTAATTGGACCAATTATCCTATTCTTACTTTTAAATTTATAAAAGCTAAAAAAACTTTTTCAGGTTCTTATTACTATTCCTTGCTAAATTAATTTCTGCCTCTCTTTGCCTTTCTTATTGACTGGTTAAGTTCATTTCTATTTTTCCTATAATTTTCTAAATCATCTTCCCCATTACTACCCCTTGAAATTTTTAAAACATCTGCGCTTTTCATTAATTTTCTCTCTTATCTCTCTATTCTATCAATCCTAAGGCTTAACTTTAGTTGGGTATCAAAGTACTTTTTTTTAGAGGTAAAATGTTTAGTTTTATGATTTTGGGTATATAAAGTTGTCTTTGTAATTTCAATAAGTAAGAAATAAGAATGCGTTCAACCAGAGCGTAGAAGTTATGGAAATATTTGACGTATTTACTCTTAAAGACTTTATTCATTAGATTATAATGCAATATTTTAGGAATTATTTTATATTTTATTTTTTGTTAAAAATTTATTTGTTAAAATAAATAAAAAATGGATATCAAATCTGAAATTGAAATTAAAGAGGAAGATTTAGATTCAGAAAATTACTCTTATCAACAAAGTTCTCAGGTTGGTTTTATATATATATATATATATATATATATATATATATATATATATATATATATATAAATATATATATATATATATATATATATATATATATATATATATATATATATATATATATATATATATATATATATATATATAGGTATATATATATATATATATATATATATATATATATATATATATATATATATATATATATATAAATATATATATATATATATATATATATATATATATATAATATATATATATATATATATATGCTATATAATATATATATATATATATATATGTAATAACCCTTTGATGAGTTAATACGATAATATAATAATATAACCTTAACATATATATATATATATATATATATATATATATATATATATTTATATATATATATATATTATATATTAAAGGATTACTTAAAACTTAATACAACGAATTATTAAATGTACTTGAAGGCCAAACTAAAGTTTAAATAAAATTAAACATTTTTAGGGGCAAAATGAAAACTATTTAAAGGAAATAAATTATAATTTTTTTTTATTGCTTGTTTGGATCTAGTTTGTTGTGTGACACATTCTTAAGTGAATAAATGTATTTAAAATAAAGTGAATTGTGCGCTCAAATACAAAAGAAATGATTTTTAGGGCAACTAAACTTTTTTTATACAAATAATTATTTTTCTAGGGGTGACCTGACCTAACCTAATCTCATTTCAACCCTAGAACTTTTGGAAAAAAAAAATTGTTTCGCCCCTAAAACATCTATTTATGCATCATAGAGGCTACCTGTGGGAAATATTTTTTTTATCCAACTTCCCATTCTGTGTGGCCGTTAAGTAACTTTCATATATATATATATATATATATATATATATATATATATATATATATATATATATATATATATATATATATATATATATATATATATATATATATATATATATATATATATATATATATATATATATAATATATATACTATATATATATATTTACTCTCGCCCACCCCATCATGGGAGGGCTCATACAGCAGACGCAACCGGTCTCCTCCAGAGATCCTCCAGGGATGATATGTTCCATATTGTTCAGTGTTGAGAGTTAGAGAGACAGGAGTGGGATGTGTCATCCGGAACCTGGCTACAGTTTTGACATGTTTGTGGTGGTTTGGTTAAGTTTGAATCTGTTTGTAATATTGTAAGTTAATGTGGTGGCCGTGTCTTAGCTTGGCCAAGGATGCCTGACTGGTTCTTGGTAGCGAGTTGAATTCTGGTGAGTGTTTGTTTAAAATGTTGTTTGGTAGTCTGTGTTTGCGTCTTAAGTAGTTTTCTGTTAGTGTTGTGTGGATTTGTTTGGTGTGTGTTGTGTTGTTTGGTGGAGGTGGTGTTATTCAGAATTTGTTTGTAATAGAGAGGCTGGTGAAGGAGGTTGTTTGAGTCTTTAGTGGATGGGTTAGAGAGTGCAATGTGGCATGGGTGTTTGAGTTTTGGAAAAGAATTGTGTGCCTATCATGTCCAGGTGTGTGTCTATGGTAGAATTTTGGTTTCTTTGTGTAGGTTTTGTTGATGTGCATCCTGTTATGATTCTTAGAGCTTTGTTTTGTCATTTGGAGTTACTTTATATTGTTTTTTGTCAGTAGTGGGTGCAAGTTGGGGAGGCATAGTTTAGATTCAGATGAATGTATTGTTTGTATGTGGTTGATGTCTGTTTATTGTTTGTGAAGTCTGTGCCAGCTGATGGTTCTTAAAATGTTCAGTTTCTTGTTTGCAGAAGTGTTGTCTGTTTGTTTTGTGAAGGTGAGATTAGTGTCTTGTTACTCCAAGTTTTGGGAGTTTTGTTAAAGGGTATAACAATGTTGTTAAGGTAGACTTGGGGGGGGGGGATGTCAAGTTGGCAGTCATTGGTGATTAATAATGTAATTGAAGATTTGTTTGGTGAGGTGGACATTCTGTTTTCTGTTAGCAATGTTTGAAGTTGGTCGATGTATTATTGTGTCAGGTTTGTGGCTGTGTTTAGGTCCTGGTGTGTAGCTATGGTGATGTCATCTGCATAGGTTGTTATGATTATGTGATCTGTTTGTGGTTGGGAAGATCAGCCATAAATAGATTGAATAGTGTGGGGATAATGTGTGCCTTGGGAATTTTCCATTGTTTGATGTTACTGTTCTGGAATGTGGATTTGTGCTGTTCGATCTGATAGAAAATTGGAAATCAATTTCTTTAGGTTAGTGGGAATGTTAGATTTTGTTATTTTGGGGATCAAGTTATGTTTAGGTATCATCGAATCCTTTGTTGATGTCAATTGCTATGATTATTGTTTTATGAATTGGTTTTGAGTTTAGGCCATTGGTTGTGGGTTGTATAATGTTTGTGAGGTAGTTGAGTGGTTTTGTTTGAAACCGTGTTGGAATTTGTGTTTAATAATGTGTGCAGTTATTTTGTTTAGTATGGTTTTCTATTAGTTTGCATCAGGATTTATCATTGATTAAAATCAAAATAATCAAAAAAATCATTGATTTTTTTATTTTTTTTTTATTTTTTAGGCAAATTTTTTTTTCTAAATTAATAATTATTACTAGTTATCACCTGATTAATGATAAGTATATTTCATCTATATAATAAGCAAATTCATCAATGTAGTTTCAAATCATTTTCAATAAAAAAATAAATAAATTAGATTACTCAAATTTTATACAGTATATATATATATAATTTTAAATAACTAATTAAACTAAATAAAACTAAACTTATTATTAATTATGTAATAATTAGGATTATTACTAATTTTATCAAAATAATTAAAAAGGCAATTTATGCCTGAAAAAATCAAAGAAATCAAAAAACCATTGATTTTTGATTTTTTTGATTTCTTAGGCAAATTTTTTTTTCTAAATTAATTATTATTACTAGTTATCACCTGATTAATGATAAGTATATTTCATGTATATAATAAACAAATTCATCAATGTAGTTTCAAATCATTTCAAAATAACATAATACATTAAGCAATTACCAGTAAACATATAAATTTAATTAATTAATGCTTAATTAAAGTAAGTAGTATTTATTCTATCTTAACTTATTGTTTTAGGTAATGATTAAGATTTGTTACTATTTATTAAATAATAATTAAAAGGAAATTTGTGCCTGAAAAATCAAGAAATCAAAAATCGTGATTTTTGATTTTTATTTTAAACAAATTTTTCTAAATTAATAGTATTACACTAGTTATCACACAGGTGTACTATGTATATTTAATTTATATACTAAGCAAAATTCATCAATGTAGTTTCAAATCATTTTCAATAAAGAAATAAATAAATTAGATTACTCAGATATTATACAGTATATATATATGTAATTTAAATAACTTAATTAAACTAAATAATAATTATACTTACTAAACTTATTATTAATTAGGTAATAATTAGGATTATTTACTAATTTTATCATAATAATAATTAAATTGGCAATTTGTGCCTGAAAAAATCAAAAGAATCAAATAAATCAAAAAAATCATTGATTTTTTTTTTAAAAAATCAAAAAAATCACTAACCCTGGTTTGCATAGTGTTGATAATAGAGAGATGGGGCGATATGATAAAGGGTCAGAGGGGTCTTTTCCTGATTTTAGTTTGGGTGTAATGATATCTTTTTTCCAGATAGGGGGAATGAAGTTTAGGCTGATGGAGCTATTATATATTTGTGCTAATTGAGCTAAAGCTGTGTTCCCTAGGTGTTTGAGGTGTTTGTTTGAAATGTTGTCTCTGTGGAAGATATGAAAACTGCTGTAGTGAATATTAAAACAAAATGTGGTTGATAAGATCATATTAAACTGAAAATCTTTGTGCTATTAGTATTATGAGTCAAGTAATCCCTCCTGAAAAAGGTTCTGTCTGTGAGCAGTTGCAATTGTGTTAAAAAACAAGAAGAAAAAAACTTAAGAGTTTGTGACAAGGAATAAGCCCAGACAGTACATCACTGGAATTATATGTAGAAAATTTATTTAAAAATTGAATTGAAATATGAATATTTGAGTGAAGGGAAAAGGAGGATTTTGATAACTGAAAAATATGAAGAATATAAAATGTTTGGGTTAGAATTAGAAAAATGAGTGTATTATTTAATAAAAGGAATATTCTTCTTCTTCTTCTTCTACACAACTAATCCAAAATGTTTCTAATTTGGAATGGAATATAATAATATATTTGAGCCACAATTGTATTTAAAAAGTGAAAGTTTCAATAATTTTACAAATGAAATCTTATTTCCTTCATAGATTTTGTGAGGTATTTTTCGAGTATTCTTAAAAAGTTTCTTCAAAAATAAAATTTAATATATCTATAATATTAATTTAATATCATCAGCGTTTTCACACCAGCTTTCTAACTATTTTTATACCAAAAGATTTTGCATGGCAGAGTCAAAAACAGTCGCCCTCCAAAGATTTTTGCAAAAATCTTCAAAGAAAGTTTTATATTAGTCTTATTCTGAGTATTTAATAATAATAACATTGTTATTAATAATTGTTGTAAACAAACAAGCACAATTCTTTGTTGACAAATAAACTTAGAGGTACATTTACCCTGACAAGTTTTTAGCATCGACATTAAGTGATTCTAAGGCACACTGGGATTTAATCAAACTGTTAAAATCCATTTAATTTAAATGTTTTAAATATTGCTGAGATATTCTCTATTTTCTTAATTTTAAGAAATTTGATGATAATCATCCATACATTCATTTGTATTCATCTCTCAATAAAATGATTGTTTAAGTAGTTATTAGTATTATCAATTCAGACTCCACTCCCAAAATCATCTCAATCTACTTCTCATTGACTGGAAAGGAGTGTTTTTATTTTATATATATTTATTTTTTTTTTTTTTTATAGTTGATTGATATTAAATGAAAGTTACCTCTTTCATGGATCTTTAGTACAACTTGGCTTGATATTTGGTTGTATTGCGTTCTTAAACTACTTATATCTTTTATTTAATTTTCTCAACAATGAAACAAACTTTGCTTTAGCAGATAACATTAAAAATGAAGAATTAGACCAAAAGGCATCAATAAAGTCAGAAATGAGGGAACCAAATGTTGAATTTGAGTTTGATGAAGGGCTTGTCAACATGGAAATCATAAAATCTGACAATCCGATGATTGCGGGCTAAATATGTAGATGTATGTTGATTCTTTTATTTTTTTACTCAAGTTAGAAACATTAAGAGAACAGAAAACTATTATTATTATTATTATTATTATTATTATTATTATTATTATTATTATTATTATTATTATTATTATTATTATTATTATTATTATTATTATTATTATTAGGTTGTGTTGATATTGATTTGAAACACTTTGAGGTTTTGTGAACAAATGGAATCGGTTTATTAATATCCAATTTGTAATATTAAGATCAATCAAATATTTAAAAAGCTCTGAAGAGCAAATACCTTAAGTAAATTTATGTATATAATATTTTTACGTGTGTGTGTGCTAATTACCAACTATTGTCAGTGTTGATTAATCACCCAATTCCTATGTAATGATCACTCACTTGTTCTTATGCTATTCATCAGAAGGACAAGCCTTTAGCCATTGCTGTGTGCATCTGAATGAAATCAAAAGTATGTTTGTTGATATGGCAATCTTTGTTCAGAATATTTCTCAGAACTGAAGATCTGATATTAAAAGCTAGGAGTGCTCTTTGTGAACTAGGACTTAAAATGAATAACACTATCGAACAGAAATCTGGGTCGGAGTCAGATAGTTCAGCAGTTTCAGGAATCCTCCCTTGTAGAATCTTGTCAGATGAAGATGAAGAAGTCAAATTTGACAGATAATGGAAAAAATTGGAGCATGCAGAAAAGCGATTGAAAAAACTAAAAAGACAATCTACTAGTAAAAGACATTCAACCTAAAAATCTTCTAGAAAAATAAAAGGTAGAATTCCATAAGTCATTAGATTGAATAATGAAAATCGACCGTAAATCAAAGTTAAAATCAATTGCTATCCTAAAATTTTGCAAGATGCCGCTTGCACAATTACAGCTTTGCTTCCTATTCAAGTGAATGTTGAGAGCTTATTTTCTGCTTTAAAAATAATAAAATCGGATCTAAGGACATCGTTAAAGGAGGATTTTATTGATGAAGTTTTATTTTTAAGAACAATTGTTTTGAATAAATTTATATTACATATGGTCATGCTGTTTAAAAGAAAAATTTTTTTTAAAATATAGAAAGAAAGATATATATATATATATATATATATATATATATATATATATATATATATATATATATATATATATATATATATATATATATATATATATATATATATATATATATATATATATATAAATATATATATATATACAATATATATATATATATAAAAAAATAATAAAATATATATATATATATATATATATATATATATATATATATATATATATATATATATATATTTTTTTTATAATAGAATAAAATGTCTAACTAATACATAACAAAACTAAGTATATATATATACGGTGTAATAATCGGTGCGGTATACCCTTGGGGTTCCCATTAGTTTAAAAATAAATAAATATAATATATATATATATATATATATATATATATATATATATATATATATATATATACGCTCCTGTATATATATATATACGAGTATATATATATATATATATATATATATATATATATATATATATATATATATATATATATATATATATATATATATATATATATATATATATATATATTTCTTACGCAAGTGTTTTGTAATCAACTTTCCTTTCATACAGGTACTTGCGTTGATTGGGTTTATACCCCGTGTGCACTAAAGAAATAGACAAATCAAAACTTCCCGAAGATTGCTTTACTAGACAGGATGATGGACTCATCAGTGGCTACAAACTCCATCTACTATTGGTCACTTGGAAATGAAGAAGAGGCTTGAATGAGACGATGCACATATAAGAATAATCTTTAATAGCATATCTTATATATTTATATATATATATATGTAAATATATATCCTTGTGAAATAATAATGTAGAATATAGAAGTCACATTCCTTAATAAAATAGTATCAGTAAATAATATCTTTATCCTTATCAACAGAAATGCGTAGCAGAGATTGTCAACTTTATTTACAATAATAATTCTTCTTAAATATAATACAAATATATTTGAGCATTAAATAGAAATCGAGTCTGTAATAAATATTTGAGAGAGCGTGGTTTCGTGGAACATTAAATACACTTGTGAGAGAGAGAGATAAACAACTTGATATATTAAAATATTCTTGAAACGTAAATATGCGATTCTGCACAAATAGTCTTTGCATAAACATTTAAATCTTGTAGAGTATAACAGTGAAATATCTTCTTGTAGAATTTATCATACAATGTGATATGGAATAATTAGACTTACTGTATTCTGCGACAGTAGAATGAGTAAAACAATGATGCGGTCTCTTCAACGACCAAAGGAGAATAGTAGCTTATCTTAAGCATAGATTCAATACGAAATATAAATAGGAATGGCTTCACTTTTATAATAAATTATTTCACTTGAAAATATAATATCACGTGAGTTATCTTAAAACATTAGATTAACTCTTAGAAAGCTAAAAACACAAATAGCACTTTCTGCGTAGCAGCAGTCTCTGTACATGACTCTCGCACGAAAACCAACGTCAGACTCTCTCGACTAATACTGTACATTATACTATATACTATAATAATATTCAGGGCTTAACAACAGATGGCGCGATTGCCCTTCAACCTAATTACTATTATACAAACTTTGAAATAGAATTCTAATGCATTGTTTTTTTCTTTATCTATATGCGTGGATTATATAATGTATATAATTCTAGCCGTATAGAATACCCTCCCCTCCGAGGAAGGAATTTTATAATATAAAATTTCTAGGATGTACTGTACAATGATTTTAAATAAAAACAAAGCGTTTGAATTCGATTTTAACTAACTTTCCTACAACATATGATCTACTATGTCATAGAACAGATTACCATTCTTCCAAAATCTCCAATTTCATTTTCTCATGATCAGGTAAGCGTTTCAGGGAGTTATAAAACATTAATAAAAAAAAAATAAATAAATTCTAATCTAAAATATATCCATCTGCAACTCATTGAAACATCTACCATAAATTGCCAGCCATTTCAATGAAAGAATGGACACGAAAGGAAACCTGAAAACACTAATCAGAGAATGACAAATCATTACGTTTGGAAGAACAGGAAGGAAGATTACGAAATTCATCAGATACCGGAGTACTATGAATAGGAGGTGCCCTATTAGAAGAACGAAGAAACCGAGGACTCTGGTCCCGAATTCCCTTAAATAGCGGATATGGTTTGTAACTACTATCAGAATTATCAGTTTCTGACTTCGATATATCTGAACTACGAAAAGATGAACTTCCACTATTATTATTAAAACCCGAGAATGAAGATTGGAAAGTACTATCAGAACGAGAAGTATTTCCTTCAGAGCGATTATGACTAACCTGATTCGGACTATTTACATCATTTTGAATACGAACAGGATCTTGAAAAGAAGAATTCGAATATTGAAGATTGTTTCTTTCATGAATTGGACTAGGAATCTTACTTGCACTTCTTGCATATTGATGAGGAAACATGACATTTTCATCTTCGTCATCTTGAGATAAACTTTCCGTTTCATCATCTACCTCATTATTGAAATGAACTTTCTTGCTTTGATCAGATTTAGAAGCAGAATTTTCCTTGTTTTGAGGAAAATTTGGATCAAGAATAGGTTCAGCAACAATTTTGAAATTATCGCTATGAACAGCGATCTCTCGTCCACTTTGCAAGCATTGTAATATAAATCTGTTTCTCCCCAAGATTCCTACAACCCTGTACGGTCCGACCCATCGTTTGTGTAATTTCTTAGGTAGTCCAGAAGGTTTTATATCTAATATGTACACACGACTACCCACGAGAATATCCCTATCCAGAGCTTTACTACGTTGTCTGGTTATGAATTTGTTCGTTTCATTCTCTAAATTTTCCTTCGCTATCTCACGAATCAAATTTGTGCGTATTGCTAAGTCTTTTAACTCTTCATGACTTGGTTGGAAATCTTTATTTATACTAGAGAAAGGTGTGATGTAGTTATCTACATCGTAAGGTAAGCGTTTATTGTACGAATAAAGGACAAAATGTGGACTTTCCCCTAGCGTTTCATTGTAGGTGCTGTTCAAGCACAATTGAACGAATGGAAGGTAGGATGTCCAATCATTACCATGATCCCTGACATAACGACGCAAGTACTCTTTTACTTTTAAATCACAACGTTCCACGTTGTTTTCTTGAACAGGAGGAAGGATAGAAATTTCAACTTTTGGAATTTTCCAAAGCTTACATAGCTGTTTGAAAAATGAAGGAACAAAATCACCTGCATCTTTCGCAAAAAGAACTGAAGGAGTGTTATGTCGAACGATAACTCTATGAAGTAAAGCATTTGCTATATGAACACCATTTAACGAAGGTATGGGACACAATTCAACATACCTTGTGAGTGAATCCTTGAAAACCAGAATATATTTAGAACCCGTTTTAGAACAAGGAGGAAGTGGTCCAATGATATCAGTGTGTATTCTACTAAACGGCTGATATGCGATTGGGTACTTGTAAATAGATGCACGCTTAGGAATGTTCCCCTTAACACGTAAACAAGAAGGACATTCTTTACAAAATTGCTGAACAAGCTTCGATAACTTCGGAAACGTATAACGTTCTCTGATTCTTTTCTCTGTGCGTAAAGCACCCATGTGGCCAGCGCCAAGACTGCAGTGATTGAGATTTAAAACAGTATAAACCAAAGAATTTGGAACTTCAATGAGATATTGCATCTCCTTCGTAACATAATATAATATATTTTTAATATATGCATGTGGATAACAGAACGTGTTACCCTTTTCTTTGATAAACTTTATAATAGGAGCTAATCTTTCACATTTTTCTTGTTCGGTTTTAATCACCTCGAACGTAAGATTATAAAGCTTTTTATCTGCGAATGAAGAATCAATATTTGACACCAAAGATATAGGAGAAATAGAAGGTGGTGGACATCTTGAAAGAATGTCTGGAACAATATTCTTTTTACCTTCAATAAACAATATTTCAGGGTTAAATGCGTTAACCCTTACAGCCCATCTGGCCAATTTATGTGTCAGATCTTTACTTTTGAAAATTTGCACAAGAGGTTTGTGATCTGTATAGATCTTTATTGGATACCCATAAACTATATTTCTGAATTTAGACAACGACCACGTTATCGCCAAGGCTTCTCGATCAATCGAGCTATAGTTTCTCTCGGCCTTGCTCAACATTCTTGAAGCGAATGATATTGGTCTGTCGTTACCATTTGAATCTCTCTGTGCGAGAACTGCCCCTAAACCTATTCCACTGGCGTCTGTGCATAAAATGAATTCTTTATTGAAGTCCGGAAATTGCAATAAAGGTTCTACGATTAACCTTTGCTTGAGAATATCAAAAGCTTTTTGTTGCTCTTCTTGCCAGACAAATGTTACACCCTTTTTGAAAAGAGCTGTGATCGGCTGTGCAACAACAGAAAAATGAGGAATAAAATTGCGATAGAAAGATGTGAAACCAATGAAAGAACGTGCTGAGCTAATATCTGTAGGTACTGGAAATGATTTGAGTACTTCTAACTTACTAGGATCTGCGGACAGACCTTCACTACAAATAAGAAACCCTAAATAGACTAATGACCTTTTGAAAAAGTTCGCTTTTTCTAACTTGATTTTAAGCTTCGCTTGCTTTAAAGCATCAAACACTAACCTTAAACTACGATAGTGTGAATCTATGTCTTTAGAATAAACAATGATGTCATCAAGATAGATGAGCGCGTGAATACCTAACAGGTGAGAAAGAGCTGCTTCCATTAATTTACAGAAGACCTGTGAAGAATTTCTAACTCCATTTGGAAGTAATTTATAATGATAATGTCCTCTATGTGTAGAGAATGCAAGGTATGGGCGACTATCTTTGTCGACTTCAACGCCATACGGATTTGAATTAAGATTCAGACTTGAATAAACTTTGGAATCTCCTAACTTAGAAATCGTATTTTGCACATCTGGCAATGCAGTTTGTAAAGGAACAACATATTTATTCAATCTTCTAAAATCTAAAATAACTTCCGGTTTTAGACTCCCTTTGACTGGAAGAACTAAGAGTGGATGCGAGTGCGGTGAATCAGAGGATTCTATATATCCATCCAACATGCATTTATTCACCCAGCTATCAATATCTGACTGAAATTTGTGCGGAAGAAGGTAGTTTGGAGTAAATATATAATTCGGACGATCGGACGTTAATTCTAATTTAAACTTACCCAAAGGACATACGTCGACACGATCGTTACTAAGAGCAACTACTTCTCTGTTTTCTATTAAGAAATCAAGGATGGTTTCTAACTGTGACGCATCCTGTAACACCACTAAGTCCGCTTCTTTCTTCGACTTTGAAAGCAGAATTTCCCTATACACATCGCGTAATTCAGAATTAGAAAGACCCTCGGATGTATCTATCCGGTTTATGTTTGAACAAGAACTACGAAAACCCAAAGAATTTGCTTTAGAAACCCTTGTATTTTTATCCATAGTGACTGGAGCTGAGCTTAAATTAACACATTTGACTAAAATTGTGCCATCTTTTACACCACTTAACACATTGGCAAAAATGACATTTGAAACAATATTTTTCTCAGAAACGAGGTAAACTTCTTCAGGGGGTAAGGTTCCCGCCTTTGAACGAACATCAACGGACAATATCGTCGTTGAATAAGCATTAAATTGAACAGTACTCGGCAAAAACAAATCATAACTTTCATCATCGAAAATTGAAAGTTCATGAATATAAGACTCGTGCTCGAAATTAATAGATTGCGTTTTGCAAAAAGAAACAGTAGGATCGACTTTAAAATCGTCGTTAAGAACATTTTTATCATGCGATAATGGATTAAAAACAGAATTTTTATCATCAAGGAGCGGACTCCACGCAGTTAAAGGAATACTACTTGTGCCCCTTTCGTCATTCATAATTAACATTTCATTCTTTAAATCAAAAGAAATGGGCAACGAAGCGAGTACATCAGTGCCTAACAACATATTCCCACTGAAAGTACACTGGTTGTTGACAATAATTACGTGAATATTGAACAGTCTATCGTTCAACAGAAGCTGGAGCTTTACACGACCCAGATTTGGGATCACGTTTCCAGATATGGATTTTAGCACTATGTTATCCTCTTTCAATTCTAAAGGATAGTATTTTCTTAACCTTTCGAACGTCCCCTGGCGTAATAAAGAAACACCTGAACCTATGTCAAGATAGCTTGACATCTCGTAGATAAACTCATACTCTACTGTGAGTTTTACCTTTAGAAAATAGCTCTTACCTATTGCAGGAATATCATCTATTTTATACACATTTGAAACAGACGATGTATTATTGAAAATATTTGTAATATTAGCCTCTAATGGCGCAACTACGACGTTCTGAGGCAGAAAACTCGTAGCCTTCCTCAAAAATTCGACTTAGGAAAATAAGAAAACTGATCCTGATTTCGATCAAAACTCGGCGGATTACGGAAATTTGAACATCGATTTCGTACTGATTGATGCGGAAAATAAGAATTTTTAGAATACATTGCATGCCTTTGTGAGTTATATTTCTCAGATTTATAATGAAATTGCTTATTTGGATTATAATTTGGATCCAATAAGTGCACTTGAGACTCTAAATTGTTCTCTGCAAATTGGTACGTGTGCGGAGAATTTGCTCTACAACTTTTGTTTCCGGCGTTTCGCAGCTCGGTTTTTGAATAATTATTTGACCTACCTGTCATGCGTCTATCATAATTTACACTCTTATGATATGTATTTGGCATATTGTAGCAATGATTTACCTGGTAACTTCCCCTTGAGTTACTTTGACCCTTATGAAAATGAGAATTTGTACCCCTATGAACATTAGAATTTGAACCCCTATAGAAATTCGTCTGATTTCTTTCGTAATTTTCACGCTCGACTGGCGTTATAACTTTCACCCTCTTAATACCCTGAGGTGAATAAGGTTCCCAGAATGTGCCTTGGCAATTTCTTTGAGACCCCCGCATATGTGGCTTGTAACACATTGAACAAAAAGAACGAAACACGCATTCAGAAGTATGGTGGGCATGTCTTTCACAGTTACGGCAAAACACACCTTTTTGCGTATTCTGATGCTTTGGAGATAAGGAATTTGCATTTGAAAATGACTTTTGAGGATTCCGAGGCTTACTTTTTACTGTATGAGCCTGGTGAAAAGATTGTGGAGCCACATTTTTCTTTTCAGTTTGTGTGTGATACACTGTGGTAGAAAAATTTGGATTTGGAGCTTTATTTGACGCTGACGCCATCTTACCATTATTTAAAGAGTGAGTTTTCTTCAAATAAGTTTGAATCTGCTTCGGAATTGAATTATTAACATCAAAATCTTCGTGTATGACTCGTTGAAATTGAGGTTTGGAATTTGAATATAACATAGAAAACAAGAGTAAACGACGCTGCTCGTCACTAAACTTTACGTCATGCATTAACGCCGCTGAATCAAGGAAAGTTTGTAAAACTTTTTGCGCTTCCGTTATGAACTCTGGGAGTGAGTGATTATGAGACCATTTTACATTTATGAACTCACTGAAAGCTTCGAAAGAACTAATAGAGACCAAAGGATTTAAGCAATACGACAGATTCTTCTTAAAATCTTCCCAATTATCAGCCCGGCAGAGTTCCGGTGTATTTCTGATGAGATATGAAGCATTACCCTCCTTCATATTCACAAAACGTACATAGCTCCGTAATTTCTCGACATCAGAGGTTATCTGTTCATCCTGGAAGTATAAATCTATAGCAGTAAACCATGATCCAAGCTCCGGTCCAACCCAGGAGTTGTTTATAAACCCTACTAACAGAGGTATGTTTGGCTTAGAGTGTCTCAAACGGTCAATGTTCAACGTTTGACGCTCCATGTTTGAAGAATTATTTAACTGAGAAAAAGAATGATTATTTAAATTGACGGATTCAGCCCCGTGAGCTATCTCTGCAGGAGGACTTTGCTCCGTTATATCGTGTGAGGAAACTTCAATGTTGTCCTCTGTATCAGAAGGCATTTAAAAATGATGAATAAATTACGCCCAGAAAATATTAAACCCTATATTCAAGAACACGGAAAAATACCCACAACAGCAGAAAATAGAAGGAAAATAATACAATAAGAAAAACCACGTAAGAATGGAATGCAAAAACTTACTCTGGCGTACACTTTCTGGCAGTTGCTTCAATGATACTTCTGGACATAAATTAGTAAATAAATGAAAAGGACGTTTGCCTTCAATAATAATAAATAAATATTAAAATATATAGTAAAAAAAAAAATAATCTTTTTATTTGTAATAAAAAAAAATATATTAATTTCACTCTTAATATTTAGGAAAAACTCCCTAAAACAGTGCCTTATATCCTCGTTCCGATGCAGCATGGGAAACTTTCTTTCCGAATTTTAAGTACAGTCTCTGATCAATTTTGAAATCTGAAATTGTTGATTCGCTGGAAGGATGCAATCTCTTCTTTTGACAGGTACCTCAAAAACAATAAAGAACATTAATATACATGTAAATAAATATGTATAAACAAACAATATGTTTATACTGAGAACCAATATATATATATATATATATATATATATATATATATATATATATATATATTATATTTTATATATATATATATATATATATATATATATATATATAATAAAAAAAATATATATATACATAGAGAAATATATATATATATATATATATATATATATATATATATATATATATATATATATATATATATATATATATATATAATATATATATATATATATATATATATATATATATATTATATTAGTACTTGTACTTGTCTTGTACTTGATCTCCACGTTTATTTTAAATATCCCAGATTTCATTCAGATAGCACACTTCACACAAGTCACCTTTGTGGCTACAATAAATTTGTGAAAACAAATGGATAAATTTTTTTATTTTGAGTAGAAAAATTTTCATACAAAAAAAATAACAAAAATACTTTTTCGCTGCAAACTGGAATTTCTCTCGCAAACAGTAGGAGAGGAAATGAGGAAGAAGAAATATTTTTAATTTTTCTGCAAAATTTTATTTGCAGTTGATAACTCGTCAATGTAAGGATTTTAGTATAGAAAGAAACTATTACGCATAAGCCTCTCACATTCGTACAGGTGATACACAAACTATACAGTATGATATATGTTCATAAAATATATGACATATATGTAAAATATATAAATTTCAATAAATATTTATATCAATATTTATTCTAGTTGCATTTCAGAACATTTTAAAAACATCTGTTAATAAGTAAATAAACAGACGACAAAATTTTACAGTTATAATACAAGTCTCGTATAACTGCGTATAAACTGGAAATATCTGGTATGAAGCCCAATGAACCCGTATATAATGTCTTTACTATTATAAAATCAACCCCGTTATTACATACAAAAACTAGCCTCCAACAGCCTATCTTGAACGATTAAGAATCTAGAATATTCTATATTCTATGAATACACAAAAATAAATAATAAAGTATTTTATACTATATAATTATATATATACCATCTATATATAATAATATATTTATTGTTCAAGTAATAAAAAAGTTATAAAAAAGAAAAAATATGTTAAAATATATTTTTAACAATGTGAGTGAAATATTGAAACAAGGAATCTATGTTTCAGCAACGCGAGGCTACACAAACTTTGATTACGTCACTACGTCCACAGGTGCCGCTTCCAATCAGAATTAAGCAAATATCGTATATATATTACTTATAAC
>JABUQX010010777.1:32500-76829 GCA_015478945.1 Trachelipus rathkii
ATAAAATATATATATATAATAATATATATAATATATTATATATATATATATATATATATATATATATATATATATATATATATATATATATATATATATATATATATATATATATATATATATATATGATTTTATTTTTTTTTTTTTTTTTGGATATTTTTAACTTATTCTTGCACTAAAATTAGTTTTCCAGTGGGCAATTTAAGTTTGTTTCAACTGTTGAAACTCATTTCCCGTTGTTTCATAATGGTTATAAGAAGTTATGTTTTTAAAGTTTGAAGATATTTACGATCTTTAATTGCTTACTATAACTGTAACAATCCATCTTAACTTTGATAGGCCTTCAATTTGAAAAGCTTCATGCTAATTTTCAATCTTTTGCTTCCTTCTGCGTAATAATTTCGTTCCTATTGTTTTTTCGGTGAATGGAGAGGTATCTACGTGTTCCTCAGATTCTGTAATTTTTTCTGAGAAGTTTCAGTTCTTAATTTGACTTAGTTAAGGTCAATTTCACAATAATTCGCGAATCAAAGTTTCAATATTTTTTGTGGATATTTTCGTTACCTAAATTTTTAGTCAGAAACATCATATTAACACACAGGCGCATGGTAACCCTGCCAATATACATGCTCTAACTATACTAGTATCTAGCTGCTGCTTAAAATGGCCTATTTATTATGCTTGAACAAATTAGAGCATTCATTGGCAAACTTTATAATGATGCAAATATCATTAGAAAAAATTTAAAGGCTTTTTCCTGCGGTTTTGTCTTGATTCCTATTAAAATAATAATTCGTGTTTGATAATACAGTTATATTAGTATCGTTTTATGTAGTATTCATAATTTATTTGTGAATAATAAATAATTCATTTTTTGCTATTTGTATAATTGATAATTGTTTTCGCGCCAACCCATTATACCTATAAAAAGGACTGTCAAGCTGCGAGCATTTCTTTCTATAACACTGTCTTCAAGCGATGTATCTCGCGCATAAAATATGTCCTTGTTTAAACGTCTGCAACGGTAAAGACTTTTTTTGAATCTACAAGATAAAATCATTAATGACAGCTTAACGTAACTATTAATTAAACCTTGGACGATGTCTGTTTCTCAAATGGACGTCAATTTTCCTCAAGTAGTGTTTATCTGAAGATAAACTCTTTTCCGGTATAGTCATTTTGGGACTTTTTTTTATTTCGTAGATTAAGGTAACAGTAAAAAAAATTACCTTCCGATGCTTCTGTGAATTGTGTAGCGAGCTTATTTATTTTCTGGCAACCGGACAAGCATAAAGTCTAAATCCTTCCTTTTTTTGTTATCCCGTGATTGATCTCCCTTTGCATTTGTCTAGGATTCAATGCCAGTCTTAATTTTGGTTTTAGACTAAATTTCTGTCAGGAGTATTTCTGCAATATGAAACATAGCCTCTGCATCTTCGATCAACTGGTTAGGGTTGAATCTTAGATGTCTCGTCGGCACGACTTCAGTCTCATATTGCATTAATATTTCCCTTTGGCTAGGTTCAATTCTAATTATTATGTTCTCCTGTCTTCCCACATTTGTTCTTCAATAACTTGCATTAGTACAAGATCGTAGAACATCTGCTAAGACAATAATTCTCCGAGATTTTTTGATATTTATATTTCAGTGTCCTGTAAAACTGATAGGTAATAGATGGAGTCGTGACTACAATACGACTTCAGATTTTGACATTTTTTTTATATTCTAATTCTCTCTGTCATTTCGGAGCAAATAAAAGCCACCTCATTCCATTCACTTAATTTTGGATACATTGAGATGCCACACTATTTTTTTTCATTTTTGTTTACATTACTCAAGTAAATATTTGCTGCAACGCACACAAAAAAAATTTGATGTACGAATAAATATCAGTCATTGAGCAGAAACTAATTTTTTCCCTTTGCAAGGTTCTACTTCAAACTTATGTACGAAAAATCGAAAATATTAAAACCCTAAAATGTCTGAAGTATTTATAAATTCACTTAATAATTATTTAGTTCGCTTGAAAAAAAATTCCACGTCAGTTGAAGTCGTTTAATTTTCGCTTCTGTCGAAAATTAATTATATTTTTATATATCATGTTCAATATTGCTATAAAACGAAAATTTAAGGTGAATGAAATTCGTATTTTATAATATAATTATAATTTACGCACACTTACCGTTGTATTATAAACTGATCAGTAAACAAAAATAAAATAACAAACATATAATATTCTTCGTGACAAGCGTTGTCCGAAAAACTGATGCATATAAATTGTAGTCGAGATACTGAAATCAAGTGTGAAATTTTTAAGAGTTCCACTTCAACTTATGTATATAAAGTTGAATATATAATATATATATATATAATATATTATATATAATATATATATATATATATATATATTATATAATATATATATATATACTATTATTATATATATAATATATATATATATATATATATATATAATATATATAATATATAATAATATATATATGGAATCATGTGAAACAGTTATTAAATCCAAAAATAGTTAAAAAATATAATTTTGCAAACAGTTCGTCACTTACCGATAATGAAATTGGTGTCGTGTATAGAACAGCGATTTTTATATTTTACGCTTTGCATGAGACATTAACTGTAAAATTTGAAAGTAAAATAAAGTTAGACTCTCTCTCTCTCTCTCTCTCTCTCTCTCTCTCTCTCTCTCTCTCTCCTCTCTCCTTCTCTCTCCTCTCTCTCTCTCTCTCTCCCTCTCCTCTCTCTTCTCTCTCTCTCTCTCTCCTCCTTTAATATATATATATATAATTATATATATATAATATATATATATATACATATATATATATATATATATATATATATATATATATATATCTAATCATATAAATATATATATAATATATATATATATAATTATATATATAGCTAAGAGTGTCTAAAGCTGACATCATGTAAACTCTGAGAACGCAGCACCTACAGTAAAACCAAATTCAAATTTGGAATGAGGTGACAAGCCTAATATGTAAGGCTTTTTTAATTTTTTTTTTTTTTTTTTTGTTTTTTTTTTTTTTTTTTTCGTTTATCGGAAAATTTTTAAATTTATTAAATTTTAATTTTTCCATTAGGGGGCTCGAGCCGACGGGGACAGAGGGGGAACGAAGTCCCCCCGTCGTCCAACTGGAGGCCGAGAGACCCCGACTCATGCCATCTTTGCA
This sequence comes from Trachelipus rathkii, assembly GCA_015478945.1. Taxonomy (NCBI): domain Eukaryota; kingdom Metazoa; phylum Arthropoda; class Malacostraca; order Isopoda; family Trachelipodidae; genus Trachelipus; species Trachelipus rathkii. Next base: position 35,726 of record JABUQX010010777.1, read on the forward strand.
GTTTACCCGTATGGTATTCTTTAGTTAAAAAAAAAAATTAGAATGCTTTTACACTATGCTATTACTATTATATAAAGAAAAAAAAGAAAAAATTTTTTTACCCCTTAACATACGTTTCCAAATTCTTTAACTCTTCTTTCTAAATTGATTTTTAATCTCTTTTAAAAACTCTATAAATCGATTTTCGTTTTTGAAATATTTTTTTTCAAATATTTTGAAAAAAGATAAAAAATCAAATAATAATTGAACAATAACAAATCTAAATATATATAAATACTATAGTAATGAAGATATGTGCTTCACATTTATTCGTTTTTTAGTGTCATAGGCTGAGCATTGCCTGGCTACTTAGTTTAGATTGATAAAGAATATCTCAATTGCTTAGAGAAAATTAATGGCTCGTTGTTATATTTCCGACGAATAAAAAAAAAATAAATAAATAAAAATAAGGAAATTAAAAAACCCATCCCTTAAATTTATACGCTGGTTCCAAATATGCAATTTGTTTTACGTATGTATATATTATATATATATATTATATATAAATAATTATAATATATTATATAAGTATATATAATATATATATTATATATATATATAATATATCATATATAGTATATATATATATATATAATCTCTAATCTCTAACAACTCCCAGGAAGGGTTTCGCCCTGTCAATGTCAGTTGGTCCAGCATCTTCGCCTTCTGACCCGAAACTCTCCAACACTAAAACATCTAGAAAACCATTTCTCAGCTCCCTGGTTTCCGACGCCAGTCCTCGAGTTAGACACTCTCAGTTAGGGTTTCGCCCTTTCAGTAAAACTAGCATCTTCTTCATTATGCCTCAAAAACTCGTTCTTCCCAGAGCACTCCAGAAATCCTGCTTACTAAGCTCATTAAGATTCGCAACGCTGGTCCAAGAGTAGTAAACAAGCAGGAAGAAAGCACTTGGTTGTAGCCCTGTCGTCCTGTTATAACCATGCAAAGAAAATCTCCATATTGACAAATGCGTCGAAAGCTCCAAACTACTATAGACCAGAAAATCACTTAAGTAGCTTCTTTATTTTAAATCCAATTATGTTTTAAATTTATTTTTTTAAAAAGAATGACAGAAAATTTGCTCTCCTCACACGAAATTATTTTACACGCTACTTCTTTGTCTATTTAAAATAATTAATTTTAATAAAAGAACTGAATTAAATCTTTGTTACTCCTCTTCTTGATTTCGTTAAAAAAAAAATAATAATATTGTGTTACACTATAAAATCTGATTTTAAATTCAATTTTTGATTTAATAAAAATTTAAAATATTTCATGTAAGCTTTCTAAATAGTTAACTAACCTTAACTCAAGCAGAACATTCTTTTCCTCGGACAAAAAATCTTTTGGAACTTTCCATTTATAGTCCTGTTGAAGATTTCAATCTTCTTACTCTCTACTCTAGATCTGCTTCTTTTTCTTCTTTTCCTTTTCCCTTTCTGTTTTAATGCGGTCCAACTCCGACCGACACAGTCTGCAAATATATATATATAATAATAAATATTATATATAATTATATATACTATATAAAATATAATATATATATATATAATATATATATATAATATATATAAAATATATATATATATATATTATATATATAATATATATATATATAATATAATATATATTAATATATATATATATATATATATAATATATATATATATATATATTATTATATATAATTAATATATATATATATATAATATATATATATATATATATATCATATATATAATATTTATTTATTTACCCATCTCCCAAGTAGGCGCTTTCGCCCTGTCAGTTGGCCCAGCATCTTCTTCCTTCATGGCCCAGAAACTATTAGTTTCCTAGAGTACGCTAGAAAACTCTTTCTCGGACAAAAGATTTCCGATGCTAGTCTTTGAGTTATATATCAGTAGTTTTACCCTTTCAGTGAAACTAGCATCTTTTTCATTTGGCCTCAAAATTTGTTCTCACCAGAGCTCCTCAGAAGATAGTGATTCTAGGCGCATAGGATTCCAATGCCGTCCAGGAGTTTTACAAGCAAAAAAGTAAAGGACCGGGTTGCTAGCCCTGTCGTCCTAAATCTATGCAAAGAAAAGTCTTCTTTTGATCCGACTGCCTAGAAAATCCAATCTTCTTATAATAGGCATATCTAAACTCCACTAGATTGCGATTTGTAGATACTATGATATCCATTTGAAAATTTGAAATTATTCCCATGCACAGCGGCAAAACTACTATTAGGATATTTTGTTCTGCCTCCAACGAACTTAATTTTTTTTTAAAACTATCAATCTTTATTAATTTTGAGACGTATCGAAAGAACTTGATTTGAAGTTTTGTTGCTCCTCTTCTTCAAGTTTAATTGCAAAAATATGATTTCTCTTTGTGAATAATTTGATTTAAATTTAAATTCTTCATTGAAATGCTAAAAATATTTTCTATAGGAATTATATGAATTATTAACTTTTTTGTTATATCCGCTCCAGTGAAAATTTAAGCCAAATATATGCTTCACAGCAAGCTTCACTCAAACTCCGACGAAAGAACCATGTACATCCTTCTGGTTAAACCTCTCTCTAACTTTTCAGCATTCTTCTGCGCTTTCCTTCTCAGACCTCGCATTTTTCTCCTCCCTGCTGTTGGCAACCACGTCCATCTCCGACCCGGCAGTCTCAGATTCCATAATAATTAACTACCTATAACAATACTATTATTAATAGATATAATACTTACTAAGCCCTTGACCCTTTTTCACATTACTCTATAATATAATACGTATCATACTATATAATATATATATACTATATAATATATATATATATATATATATATATATATATATATATATATATATATATATATATATATATATATATAATATAAACATTATTTATATGAAATAATAAGTGCTTGTATAAAGTTTTTAAATAAAAATATTCATTTAAAAGCACTTCATCTTCAGATAGATATATATTAATCTATTTTATTTTAGACAAATCTAATTCTATTGATATTTTTTATTATTATCAATCTGACATGATCTTTTATTATTATTATTATTATTATTATTATTATTATTATTATTATTATTATTATTATTATTATTATTATTATTATTATTATATTTTTATTATTATTATTATTATTGTTATTATTATTTCTTGTTAATTTGTATTTTTTTTTTTTATCATAGGACAAGTTCTCAAGAGTAAAATTAATAGTACTATCAATATAGTCATGGTAGTAGTAATATTTACTGAATAAAGTTAGAATATTGAAACTTTAAATATAGATTTAAATACACCGTACATATCTAACAAACGTTAAAAAAAAATTTTTTTTTCAATTGAATGCAATTTAAATTCTGTCGTAATTATAAATAAATACAAAATCATTTCATATATTATTTTGAATATAATTTGGATTCATTTAAATATTTTAATGACACGAGTCATAGATAAGCAAAATAGATAAACATAGTTAAACAAAACATAGAATATTTTTATTCTTTTTAAAGAATACTAGTTGTATTCTTTACAGTTATTGGATCCATTGAATTAAAACTTAGTTTTAACAATCGTTTCCATTAATAATATTAGTATTTTATTTGGGTTAATAGACCCTTTTGGTGAATACTACTTGTATCAGAATTTAATTGTATTCTTTAATTTGTATTCATTCATTCATTGTTGAAATTTATTTTATTGATTTAGTATCAATTCTTTTTGAGTTGACCGAGACTCTTACGGAATACAAACTTAAATATTTTAAAATACAAAATGTTTTTTTTTTTTTTTTTTTTTTTTTTTGCTTTTGTATTCTTTTATCAGTAAGTATTCAAAAATTTAATTTTAATATTTAATTGAGGTTGATTGAAACCCATTTTCTGAATATTCATTTTGTTCTTCCGTTGAAATCGGTTGTTATGGTAAAGGGACCATTAATCATTTTTCTTGTTATATATATATATATATATATATTATATATATATATATATATATACTAATATATTATAATATATATATTTTTGATATATCTAAAGATACATTTATTATTATTTATAATATATATATATATATATATATATATATAATATATATATAAATTATATAATATATATATACTATAATATGATATATAATATATATATATACTATATATATAATATATATATAAATTATATATATATATATATATAATATATATAATAATATATATATATAATATATATATATATATATTATATATATATATATATAAATATATATAAATATATATATTATATATATCATGGTTATTTTTTATTATATAAGCTCTTACATATATATATATATAATAATATATATATATATATAAATATATATAATATATATATATATATATATATATATATATATATATATATATATATATATTATATATATATATATATATATATATATATATATGGCAACCACCCCTCTGGCTAATCCCAGGTGTTACTGAGCATACGGCTGCATGTGTCATTAGGTTCACCTGGGATTAGGAAATATTTGGTTCTGTTTGGTGCTAGGACATTAGCTTCACTACAACCTACACCTAACATTCCATATTTTTGTGGCGTCCAATCGGTTTCGAACCGGTTTATCGAATCACCGGCAATTTCTTTTCATTTAAATTTTTAAAAAAATAATATTTATTTGCGCCTTTATATTTTTTCTATATTTTCGTATTTGTTTATATATTTTAGTGGCATCGAATCACCTTTTTGGTCAGTGTTGACCACTTTTTGGCAGCTCAGGTAGCGTTATCTGTGCTGTCCCACCCGCATTCGTTTACTTTACTGAAAATCTTTCCTTGTTAAGTAAATTGGTAGTGGATCCTGTACGACTACCCGGACCTAACTACAGAACAACTTCGGTTATTTATTTGTAAGGAGGAATACCCGGACATTCCTCTTACTAAATTTCCCCTTCTTCGGGGTATATGTTCCTTTTTTAGGGGGAGCATGTGAGGTTTGTAAAGCCTCCAGCTAACTCCCTAAATTTTCTGATTCTCAAGCTTAATTGTGAGGCACTCTTTGCATCTTATTATATATTTTTTTATTTTGGAAATCCTTTTAGGGAAATTTAAGTTCCCCCCTATATATTAGGGGTTTCTATCCCCTTTTCTTATATATTTTTTAAATTTTTGAATTCTTTCGGGGAATTTCATTTCCCTTATATACTATAAGGGTTTTATCCCCTTTGTATTATTTTATGTTTTTTGAACTTTAGGGGAATTTAACATTCTCCCTATATATTTAAGTGGTTTTTATCCCCCTTATTATAAAAATAAAAATAGCAGTCGACCTATAATAAACCATACAAAATTAAAAATAAATTCAGAAAATAATTATATATTTAGTGTTTTTAGATATAAAACATCAACCCTTAATATATATATATATATATATATATATATATAATATATATATATATATATATATATATACTAATATACTAATATAATATATATATATATATATATATATATATATATATATATATATATATATATATATATATATATATATATATATATATATATATATATATATATATATATATAATATATATGATATATATATATATTTATATATATTATATAATAAATATTATATAGATAATAATATATATAAATATAATTATATATATATATTACTATATATACTATATACTATATATTACTACTATTATTATATAAATTAAAAAATTTTGTAAATATAATTATTTATACATAGCAATGTTATGACTCGTCTATAGCAGGGGTGGCCAAAACTACCTTATTGCCCGTGACCATGCGCCAAATTTTTTTTCGACACAGACTAGTCCCAGATCTGCAGCCAATATATAACTATATATACTATTAATAAGTCATAAATATAATATATATAGTAAACGTATACTTATAAGTCATATATATAATATAATATCTATATTATATATATATACTATATATATATAATAAATATATATATATATAATATATAATATAATATATAATAAATATATTATACTTATATATATATATGTATCTTATTATTTCATATATATATAAGATATATATATATATATATTATATATATATATATATATATATATATATATATATATTACTAACTAATTACTTACTACTATATATATTAGTACAATTCATATATATATATTATCATCATATAATTTGTATGTTTCAAGAGGTCTAACAGCTGACATCACGTGTAACTCGAGAACGCGCAGCCCTAACAGAAAACAAATTTAAGACTCTCAATGCTCACTACCACTGTCTGACTCTCTTAACATACACACGCGACAATCTTCCTACAGAGCCGGGTTTTCAATTGTTTTTTTTCACTTTTTTTTCTTTTTTTTTTTTCGGTTTTGTTTTTTTTTTTTTATCTTGAAAATTTTAGAACATTTCTTCATATTAAATTCAATTAGGGGCTCGAGGCCGACGGGGGACAGAAGGGGGGACGAAGTCCCCCCACGTCGTCCACCGGGAGGCCGAGAACCCCCCGACTCATGCCATCTTTGCGGTTTTACCCCCAATGGTATTCCTTTAGTTAAAACAAAAAAAAAAAAAAAAAAACATTACCTTATCAGTATGCTAATACTTTAATTACAAGAAAAAAAATTGCTTTTTTATTATTTGCACTTCTTAACATACGTTTCCAAATTTACATTCTTCTAAATTAATTTTTATATACTTATACGTAAAACAAGTCGATAGGGGCTTGATCTTTTGGAATATTATTTACAAATTGATCCTCGAAATATAATAAAATCCAAATAATAAAAAAAAAATCTAAAAAATAAAAAAAAAAAAAAAAAAAAAAAAAAAAAAAAATTAATGAAATAACATATCTAATATTATATAAAAAATACTAATGCCTTTAATAACATCTATTTTCAAAAAGCTATGACTGTTTATCGCAGGCTGAGCAAATCTGCCTGGGCTATCTTAATTTAAGATGTATAAAAATATCGTCAATTGCCTAGAGAAAATTTTGGCTCGTTGTTATATTTCCGAAGAATAAAAAAAAAATAAAAAAATAAAATAAATAATAAGAAATTCAAAAACATATTATCCTGTCTAGAATCCGCTCCGTAATCTCCCAAACATCATGCAAGTGGTTTACTTGTAGGCGTTGCACCTTTTCAAAAGTTACATGATGTCAGCTTTAGACCACTCTGCCCTTCGGTACCTATATAGATATAATAATATATATAACATATATCATATAACATATAATATATAGACTAGCTATAATAAATATATATATATATATATATATATATAGATATATATTATATATATAGTCTATACTATATATATATATATATCATATATATATATATATATATAAATAAGAAATCACCAGATTTGTATATTTCTCTATAAATATTTTTTAGAATTCTTTTGATTTAAAAAATACGGCAATAATTTCTAATATGCTTGCTGATGAAAAAAATAAAAATCAAGTATTTTAAGAAATATGAGAGAACAAACTACCTCACTATCATGATAAACAACAAAATTTCAATGATGCATCATTGAGACGGTGTTTTATGTACAAGGTAATTTAAATCATCGTTTCAAATATGATTTCCCGAGGGAAAAAATTATATTGTCAATCATAGAAGTCCGACGCACACAAAAAAAACAAAAATTCCTCATTTGTTTCATACTTCTTTATATCTTGCCAGATTTATCAAATTCTGAAAAAAAATTGAAAATTTTTAGTTTCTTTAAAATAATTCGTAAGAAAAGGCTGAAATAGCCCAGTGAAAATATAAAATCTCCTCAAAACTAGCCCGTAACAATGCGCCACTTATAATATTCCAATGCGCCACGGGTTGGCCACCCCTGGTCTAAATAAAAAATAAACACTTTTAGGCGCGAAGGAAGAAATTTTCACTGTTAGTATTTTTTTATTGTGAATATTTTTTAATTAACTACTTTATTACTAATTATCGTCTCGTGGGGAATGCCACTTTTAGTTGTAATATATAATTTTCAAATTAAAATATTTTTCATTGTTAAAAATATGTCAATATATATCTATACATAAATATATATAATATATATATATATATATATATATATTATATCACTATGAAATAAATATATACTATATATTAAAATTAACATATATATATATATATATATATATATATAATATATATATATATATATATATATATATATATTAACTCTCATAAAAAATTATTATCATTAAGGCCAAGGGCCTTTTATTACATATCGGTAATACCGATTCTACATAAACTCCGGTTTATTTATATATTCATATTAATATACCGGTGCTACTCGGACCTGTTATTATTTTTAATACACTGGTACTAACTCGGACCGGTCATTATCTCAGGTTGAATATTTTTTGAATAATTTAAATATTTTTATTAGTGTCTTAAGACACACTGTTGGAATTATTTTTAATAGTTTCATTTTGTTAAGTTAGTCTTAGTAGTCACCATGGCTACTTCTCCTACGATATTTCTAATATTGACCTTAAGGTCTTTGAATCAAATAAAAAAACATAGAAACATATTGCGAAGTCGCGTGGATAAGACCATTCACGAATTCGACACTTGCTTAACGGATTCTAGACCTGACATCTCTAAACTGGAATCTTTAATTACCAATTTAGAAAAATTAAATATAAGGTTAGCCGATACTGATAATATTATTTCGGAATTTCTAGACGAGAATAATGTTCTTCTTGATGATAAAGAGTGGTTTGCACGTCACACTTCCATCTTGGATTGCGATAGTGCAATCAAACTTAAATTTAAAACTATTAACAAACCAGTATCGCGCACTGCTTCACCCATTGTCCCACCGTTTGCTCCTAGGGAGCCGGATGCGTTCAAACTACCTCCAAAACCTACCGACATTCGACGGTAATATTCTTGAAGTTGCTACCCTTATGGAAGTATTTGAAGATCATGTCGAGGGTAGGAACTATAGCTACCTCAGCAAACTTAGCTTATTGTTGAATTGTCTGAAGGGAACTGCTCAGAAAATGGTGTAAGGTAATGCCATCACCTCAGACAATTACAAGGTGATCCTTGACGTGCTTAAGGGAGCCTTTGATAATCTTGCAAAGGTTAAGGAAACCTTAATATTAAAAATAACTAAACTTAATGTTCCGAAGTATGATTATTCCGAACTTTATCAATTCAAAGCAGACATACACTGCTATGTCAAATCTTTGAAAACCAAGGGCATGACCATCGAGGAAGATAGCTGTTCTACTATCTTGGGTGTGTTCTAGCTCAAAACTTGCCCTCTCAGATCAAAGAAAAGGTCAGCTGGGAAGAGCTGGTGAAAGATGGACCCTAAAATCACTGTTTGAGATTTTAAATCAAGCACTCAAACTCCTGGAGGCATCAGGACTAACTTTATCTTATAATACAAATAAAAATATTTCTAAAAAATCGGATCATCATACTGCACCTTCCAATAATAAATGGAAGAATCAAGGAGCCAAACCTAATCAAATTGTGTCTAATACCAGCGTGAACACACTGCACCAAAAAAAAATTTCAACAAAAATTCCATACTATGTAAATTTTTTCATGGAAGTAACAACGTTGACAACTGTGGTTTACTTTCTACTATTGAACTTCGATGGAATTTATTCAAAATTGTAATTGATGTGGCAAGTGTTTATCCTCTGAACATTTGAAAAGTGAGTGTCAGAGTCGTAAATCTTGCTATAAATGCAAGTCCCCCGAGCATCATGCTGCTCTTTGTCATCAAAATTAAGTTGACCTTTGATTGTCTTAATTCTTAGACATCTGACTTCCAACATAATCATTTGCCCTTTAAAAAATCATTTATCATTTAAAAATATTCATTGTTTGTGTGGTTGACTTATAGCACAGTCAACTATCTCTTAACACTTGATTTGCACAGTCATTTGTTTAACTTGGTCATTTGACTTTTTATAGTTAACTGTCCTTTTGGGTCTGCGTGACCTTATTTTGTCTTAATATTGAAAATCATCTCCCTTGTACAGTTTCTCTTTTTTTTGCGCTGGGGTCCTATGGGGCTCCTTAGTTTTAAGTTAGTTTTTAAGTTAGGTTGTAAGTTAGGCTTAAAGTTGAAATTTGTCGAGTTATATTTGCTGCCAGGTAGCTCCAACATAGCTATTTGTCTTCTTTGTCTTATGGTGGTTGGCTTCCAACATAGTTAATTGTCTTCTTAATTTGTGATAATGACTTGGAACAGTCATTGTCATTTTTGCAGTTAGCTCCCAACATATCTAACTTTAAAAATCTTTTTGGGAAGATAGTTTGTGATATAACTATCTGTCCTTTCCTTTTTGAGGAACAAAAAGCTTCCAATATCGTTATTTGTTTGGAAGAAACAGCTTCCAACATAGTTTGTTAAGGTAGTTGGATTCCAACATATTCAGTTACTCGTTCCTTGGCAGTTGGCTTCTAACATAGTCAACTGTCCTGTCTGGCCAACTGACTTCCAACACAGTTAATCGCCCTTATAATTCATAAAATAACTCTGAGCACACAACTTCCAACTTAATTGTTGTTTGGTCATCTGACTCCAAAATAGTCAGTTGTCCTTCTTAAAAATTGACAGTGGTGACTTCCAACATAGTCATCTGTTAGGCAAACATCTTCCAACATAGTTGTTTGTCTGGGTATTGGCTAGCATAGTCAAATTTCCCCTTTAATAGTTAACTATAAAACCTTAATTGGGCAAACAACATCCAACATAGCTGTTTGTCTGGGTCCTGGTTCCATCATAGCCAAATACCGTTATATAATTTTTTGATTGGGCAAATAATTTCCAGTATAATTGTTTGTCTGGGTTCTGGGTTCTGGCTTCCAACATAGTCAGTTACCTTTACATATTTTTGCTTGGGCAAACAATTTCCAACATAATTGTTTGTCTGGATTCTGGTTTCCAACATAATCAGCTGCTCTTTTATAAATTTTTTGCTTAGGCAAGCAATTTTCAACATAATTGTTTGTCTGGTCAGCTGACTTTCACAGTCAGTTGTCCTTATATATTTTTTGCTTACATTAATTTTGCTTGGACAAACTACTCCCAACATAGTGTTTCTCTGGTTAACTACTAGCATAGACAGTTGTCCTTATTCTCTTAAAAAACAATGACCCCCCCAACTTAGTCATTGTTTCTCCTTTTATTTCTCCGCCTCTAACCCGATTAGGGTAGACGAGATATATATATATACTGTCTCCATTGTAAAAAATTTTGGGAATAAAAAATTCTTAGTATTTACTTGAATGAGTTTGTGCGTTCGGTTTCTCTGAATACAAAACTAGTTTAAATCACTCGCGCGTTATTCTTTGTACTTATTTTTTAATATCTTAATTTTATGACTCTTCCATAAGAGAAGAGTCCTCAGTAACCTTAAAGCCCAACCAGAGACCAAACTGTCAGGTTAGCACAGTGACATAACTTCGGTAGACTACGTTCACAGAACTAGCTCCGTTGTCAACATATACTTTAACAATCAGACAAAACATTGTATTTACAATTAGCGTCTTTATCTATCGTGCAATAAAATAATCTATAAAATTTCTCACTTATACTTCCGTTCAAACGTGAATTGTGCATTCCTTAATCCCCCCGTCCTAAGTGGATTACTGAGTTTATACGGTATTTTGGGTAACTCCACTGTATCGGGTCCTTTATAAGTACGTGCTTCTTTGGAACCTAATATCGATAGCCTTGTATATTCGCTCCGGGATCACTTTCTCTCAGGTTAAGGATGTTCATGATCTTTAGTTAGTGAAAGGTTGCACTTGGGGAGGAGATTTTTCGGACAAAAATACTCCGTAGGAGTTGTCAACTACAAAAACGCTCTTACTAGTCCCCTTTGACCATCAATCTGTCGGTGATCCTGGAACAGCGATGTCTTATTTTAAAAAGGGACAAGACATCTATAACCAGGGTAGAAAAAGCATGTTTTTTTTTTTTAAAAGTTTTTTTTAAAAAAGACAATAAAAGCCATTTTATTATTATTATTATTATTATTATTATTATTAATTATTATTATATTATATTCATTTATCGTTATGATTATATTATATTATTATTATTCCCGAATTCATTATTACTTACACTCTAGTGTGTTGTATCATTTATTATTATATCTCACATAATGACAATCAATAAGTACAATGATAATCGAATAATGAAAAAAATGCAATATCATTATTTTTTATAGAATTAGGTAACACAATATGAATGAAAAAATAAATTTGAGAGTTTTTAAAAAATAAATTTAAATTATGTTAGGCCTCAAGGGTGTTCTGAACAATATATATATATATAATTACCCTATATATATATATATAATATATATATATAATAATATATAACCTAATATATATATATATATAAATCAATATCGATCATACTATACTATATATATGAAATATATATACAGTATATTATATATATACTAAATATCATATATATATATATAGATAATATATATAGTTATATACTATATATATATTAGTATATATATATATATATATATATATAATATAATATATATATAATATATATATATATAGGCCCACCGATCTTAAGTTTTCTTAACTCTTAAGAATTGCCTAATTAAATAATAATAATAATAATAATAATAATAATAATAATAATTAATAATAATAATAATAATAATAATAATAATAATAATAATAATAATAATAATAATAATAATAATAATAATAATAATAATAATAATAATAATAATAATAATAATAATAATAATAATAATAATAATAATAATAATAATAATATCCGTAGCCTACCTTCATTTATATATTTCACATGGCATTTTTCATGGTGAGCTTTCATTCTCTGTACCTGTCCTTCCATTAATGATTTGCATAAGAGGCACTTTGCTCTGTATCCTTTTCGATTACGAATAGAAATCCTTTCATAATACTTCCAAATATCATTTTGTTTTCTACCAGTCATTCTTATAAAAGAATTGCAATCACAGCCCACGTCGTACACTGCTTTCAGAAAACGATGTTCAACAGCTTGAAATGCAGATTAAAATGAATACAGAGAACTGATCGACGCCTATTTATAGTTCTTAATACAAATGATGAAAGACCCCATTGCCAATACAACTATATATTTGCAAGTATTGCATAATGTTTTTCAAGGATGATTTAACCACTTTTAAGCTTCATTTCAATAAATATATACCTATACGTACTATACCCTAGTATATATTCATATATTAATATACATACTACTCAATATAATATATATCCACAATAATATACTATTATATATATATAGTATATACTTAATAATATATATAATAGATATATATATATATTATATATATATATATATAACACATTATACATTAATTGAAGTACATTGCTGACATGTCATGTCATGTTATCTGTATGTCTACTATACTACACAACACTATAATTAATATATATATATATTAATATATACTACTATATAGGTGGTATATATACGTGGCTATATAGGTAGTTTTATATATATATATATATATATATATATATATATATATATATATTGTAAGAGTTACTAAAATATCGACCTACTGTACTTAACCTTAATGCACAGTTCACTTAAGAATGGGAGTATACAATTTACCAATTTTTCATACATCAAAATTTAAATAAACAAATTATATTTACTTTGGCTTTCTTTTGGTTTCTTTAGCGGTAGCTTTAATATCGCTGTTGTTTTTAACAGCGACCAGGTAATTTACCATCCTTATGTACAAATGAGTAAACAAACGTTTATTTCACTGGCAATTGTGTTTATTCGTACATCAAATTATTTTTGTGTGCGTTTGCAGAAAATATTTACTTGAGTAATGTAAACAAAAAATGAAAAAATATTGTGGTATCTCAATGTATCCAAAATTAGGTGAATGGATGGAATGAGGTGGCTTTTATTTACTCCGAAAGGACAGAGAGAATTAGAACATAAAAGAAAGTCAAAATCGGAAGTAGTATTGTAGTCACGACTCCTTCTCGGAGAATTAACCATTTTGTCTCAGCAGATGTTCAAAGATCTTGTAAGAATGTAAGTTATTAAGAACATTATGTGATTCCTTGCCGTGCCTAATATATTGTGTAAATTGATTTGGTAAATATTGAGAAATTTGGTAAAGATATACTTTTTCAATATACAGTACGTTTCATAATCGTCTCCTCTACACAAATTTACTATAATCGTCAGGTCGTTGTGTCATCCTCTCGAGAATCAATCTTAATCGTCCCAATATCCACTCTAAGGAGGTTTCATCTATAAGGAATCTTTTATGCTTCATCTCGCAAATCCCCCAAGAATTGCGCATCCCCGACTTTCGTCATAGATATCTCATTTCTAGAATGCACTTAAATAGCCTGAACGAGGTAGCAATTGCTGGTGCGACGGTGACAAAAAACAAAAAAAATAAATAAATAAGAACACTCACACAGAAGTACGGTGAGCCGCTTATCACGAGACAAATACCATAGGCCAACATAGTGGCGACTGTTATCAGTGTGAACCATCAGTTATGAGATAGTGTCTTTTCATGCAAGAGCTTTTACATTACCTAAAAGGGAAATGAAAGATCGTAGAGAGAGGTATTTTGGATATGTATAGACTTTGATGTATATCTGGGTTCATGTTCCTTCACATTTACATATTTATAGGACCAGAAATTGACAATTATTTTGACATACTTCATCAATCATCCTTCTATAATAGGATATCGGGAACACAGCACTAAGGAAACCCTCTCATCTGAAAATAATAATTTTCTTCTGAACGAAGAGGACATATTATCTATGTGTTATTACACGGAAATTTAAAATTATGCTTCAAATTCATGAAGCATTAGTGGAGATAAAATGATTCATACGCCAGTATTATAGTAATTTGATATCTAAGAATAGAGAATATACCTTTATGTAATCATGAGATTAGGTGCATGAATAACAAATAGAGGGCCTGATAAGGTTTCCTCAATTATTTATCTTAGTGTGCTTGCTAAGCATAAATATTATTCAGTTCACTCTCCTCTTCATCTAGATTCTATATTGATTAAGAGCGATGCGATATTTATATTAGTGATTAATGTGTAGATGAATGTAATTACATCACTCAAAAAGAAAATTCTCTCGTGCAATTTGATTACTATGTGTGAAATCATTTTAAAGTTGTGGTATCTCTTGTTGAAAAACAGAATGAGAGTTAATTTGATTTTATATTCTAATACGACAGTAATTTTTTGAATAGCAGTGAGTTTGGTGTGGCTTTTCCACTTCCTGGGTTAGGGTATTATGTCTCCAGTGTCATAGAATAATGAGCGTTTTTTGTCTATTTACTCTTTATATAATACCCGTAGGCTGAAATGCAAACACAGTTTGTAGCATTTTTAACTTTATCAATATTTCTTTATTCTTATTCATTTTATGCTAGCAGATTAACGATTTTTCTTCTTGCTCAGTATATGAACACTCATCTGTCTATAAAACATATAGGCTACGATTATTGCCTTAAACTCATTGTCTGAATCATCTTACCTGTGGCTGCATAATGGAACTCAGCTTTATTTGCCTTGAACGAATAATTACGAACATATAAAAAGTTTCTTCAATTCATTTACTTATTTGCATTTCCTCTGGTGTTATTCCTTCATTTAAGATTTTAGTTTTTAATTTATAAATGGATACATCCTCACTCCACCTTTGCTGCACGAGTCATCCAACAATATGTACCAATTAACATATGCCTAAGTATTTGTTCGCGTCATGTCTCAAATATTAATTCTCTGTGACCCGTCTGTCTTCCTTCAGTCATGCTTTATTCACAGGAATTGTTCCTATCAATCATCAATTACTGTTGTATTTCTTATATAATATACATTCATTGGGTTTCTCTCCCACGCGAGTATCATCGGTCATCGGCACTCCTATAAAAAAACAAAGATAGTTCCCACTCCCAGTCTTCTGTTCACCAGGCTTACCGTTAGTGCCTCGCTCATTGGTCTATCGCGCGGCTCCTTTTTCTGGTATCGCGTTCTCTACAAATCCGTATGATCTCGCTTTGTTTAATGTAATATATCATGATATAAATATCTTTGTATTCTTTTGTTATCCTATTTGTCCCCTCCTGACGTTATTATATTCAGCCTTCTCTTACTCATGTGAGTTAAAATCATTTTCATATAACTCCTTCAGCCTCTCCTCATTAGCATCTTTCACCCTCAAAAGTCCTGCTTAGCACAAGTCATAGTCATCCTTCACGCTACGGTATTGCACTCAGCTCGTAGTGACACATCAATCATTATCGTCTCTTTCTTAAATAAGGGGCTCCTTCAACTTGTTAGGCAAAAATTACCTGAATTGAGTGGTGAGACATTAAAAGTTCTATATTATACAATTTAATAACCTCTTTATTACTTCCTTGGTCTCTGTGTAAACAATCATTGCCGCATTTTTATCTTCATGTCCCAGTACGGTTCAACCGCGTGTATTGAGGCGTTTATTTCATAGCTTACACAACAATTCCTCGACATAGCTACTTCTCAAATGTAGCCAGAGATTAACTCACCCCTCAATCTTTGATTCTTTCGTTCTCCCACCTATGGCTTAAGCCAATCCCATCAAGTTTCGTCCAGTTATAAAGCTTTTATATTCTGAAGTATCAACCTAGGTGTGAAGTCAACCATCGTACACCTTATTTAATCATACTTAATAAAATATCTATTCTGCCACCTGTATCTGTCCACCCAAGAAGTTCTAAGATCATTTTGAATCTTTGTAAATACTTCTCTCTCTTCTACTATTCTGGGCTATACTCCTGTACTGGATGGCTATCTTCCACTCTGTGTCCTCATCTATATATCTCTGTCCAAATCTTATAGGATAATACACTCTTTGTCAATTTAAGTTCTCCTGGTGTTTTTTCTTTCATACATTGTCTATTTTATTACTTCATGAATGGACCAAACAATTAGATTTCGCCCCAGCGGAGTACTCGTCAATTTATCACCACTCTGGTGAACTCACACGACTTCTCTTTTTTTGGTCCAGAGTTCCCTCATTCCCTCATGTATGTCTGCATTGTATGTCATAATTTATTCTAGTCACACTCAGCTGTTTCTCGTGCATATTCATCCCGCACACCCTTACTTTAATCAAACCAATGTATACCCACTGCGCGAGCCTGTGTATACCTACCCATTTTTCGCAATACACTTCTTTGTGGCAATCCAATCAGTCCTCTTATGTGATGACCCTCCCGGAACCTTATCAAAAGCTTTGGGCTTTAATAGATCATAAAGCTAGTACTAATATCGAACTGGATCTCCTACTGTCAATGCAGTTCAGTGGAGAGTGATTCCGATAAATTCTGAAAAGATTCTAGTGTCTATAGACACATTGTACTGCCTATCCTCATTCTCTGATGATATACTCTGCTATCTGCGGAAAGTAGCCTCACTATCTCAATTACCTCATCCCGTGTTATCTCCTCTATACATATTATACTCACTCCATGAACCTTTTTATATAATTAACTGTTGTGGCCTAGATACTTCCTATTACCAACCTCAGTAAGATGATGGATAGAGCTTAACGGTGGGCCCAAGGCTGATAATATTTTTCACCGAAACTCTTCCTTACTACTCTTTTCGTCTATTTTAAAGTGAGCGCACAACATACAATTCTGCTGTTAAAGTCTCCCTCTCTAGTACACACTCCATCCAAATGATAGTATCGCTAAAAATCAAATACAGTGCCTTCTGCAATGCTCCGATGGTACTACCTCTTTTCAGACTCCTTCTACCAATTTATTTATTACTATTTATACCTAAAATCCTGTCACCCTCCTTCAGTATTTGTCTTCTGTGATTTCCTTAATAAACGTTTTAATATATCTGTACATACAAAAATTTGCACAATATCTGGTACAGTTACGCCTCTTTTGTTATCCATTCATCTAACTCAAGACATTTATTAGTGATTCCTGACTTCATCTAATCTTGTCTCCCTCTTCATGAGTTTAACACTGAAGCAAATATTAAGCATTTGAAAATGTGTTGAGGGGCCAACCTCCTTATCTGAACTCACTAAATTATGCTATGCGATTTTTAATTGGTTACCAATTTCGCCTCCCTATTTCTTACTTGTTACTTTATGCTATAATTAAAAACGCTAAAAAACTTCTTCATGTGGCTCTTTGCCATCCCATTACTATTTCTCCTTGGTTAAGATTCATCCTTCTGACACTCGCGCTTCTCTCGGTCTTTCCGCTTAGGAATAAGGTTCTAATTACTAATGCTGTATTCTCTTCTTTTTTTATAATTCTCTCTAAAATATATTCCCAGATATCATACACCCTTCTCGAAAATATATTAATAACTAATCCTTCAACTCGACATCTCTCTCATATTAAATTCACTCTATAATACTGTTTTCTATCCTCCAATAATACAGTTCCAGGGTTTCTACTCTTCATATCTACTCCCTTAAATATCTGTATCTCTCTTCTTTAATAACATACTGTAACTTCAGGAATATCACTCTCAAAGAATTATATGTAGTTTCATAAGAACTGTTTCTTCACACATTATAAAATACCTGCGTTTTGGTCTTTCATACGTGCTTTTTTAGGTCCCAGTCAGTTGTACTATATTAGTGTGTCATTGTTCCCTTTCGACAATTTTCTGCATACGTCAGATTCTCCATTTCTCTGGTTAAAATCGTATTGATACTTTCCTTTTTATGATAATCATTTCTCCTTCATGTCTCCCAGGTTAGTTGATCATTAAGGCATATACATATTAAATTTTCCTAGATCCAATTCGGTATTATGGTCACTTAATGCCTCCGGTACAACTTATTCTCCTCAAATTTTCAACCCGTCTTTATCTTACCTCATTTTACGTATCATTTTCTTTTTAAGTTATGCTCCATTATATTCAACAGTCTCTCAATCTTAGCTGCATCGTATACTTTGCGGTTCTTGGACTCATCAACTAGTGTCAACTACAGTTAGCTAGAGATAAATATATTTCATGTATATAGCAGCTACTACTCTATAAGGTCCATATTTAGACCAATGAGTTTTTATCCCCCCCCATTCCTCCAACTCATGTATACTGCCCAAGTGCGAATATAAATTAAATTCAATAATCATACTCTCATATGTTATGACTATTACCTTTTTTCATGAGTATGGGAGTGCTCTTTCAAATTCATTCACAATTACCGCATCAATTTCTTTTATCTTTGAGTGATTTGAATAATTAAAAAATAGATGGATCTCTATAATAATCCACCTTATTATCTATATGATTTATTGATATTTAAGGATATCTTTCCCACACTGATTCCATATCATGATTAATTTTAAAGTCAGTCATTAGTACAGATTGAAGATACAGTTTAACCTAAGTGCCAGCGTATGCTACATAGCTTGATTCCTTTTAGCTGGTATAAAACCGCCAAGTACATCAACTAGCATATCCCCTGACATCTTCTCCCTCACTCATGGTTGTATATATTCTTCATTAACCCATTGCCTTCAGTTATGCAAATTAATGTTCTTTTAGATTCTCATTTTAATAGTTAATTAAGTCGTAATCAGGCTCATCTTTTTTATTTTTATAAGCTAGTAGACGCAATATTGTAGAATAATTGCAGGGAAATAAATGATTGCTGTTATTTATTCTCCCAGTTTTCGGATAAATTAAAACCGGAATGTAACCTATCATTTTCTTGTATTTTATATTATCTACACTTCTTACAGTTACCATGTGCTTTATTTATTATGTTATCCGTCAGATTTTAAGTGCTCCACCATCACCACTCAAATAATATTATAAGCCTAAAGTGGTTTATTTGGGATAACTAAAACAAGTCTCCAATAACTGAATACTGACAAGTTTTATCTCTCAATCAAACCTTATACTAGTGCGTGGCATATCAAGGGGCTCACCTGCTGCTGGAAGCTTATAAAAAGATCTTTAATACCAGAATATGCTATCACAATCCAACCTAATATTTTCTAAAAAAATATAATTTAATTTCCTAACCCTTCATTTACACCTAAAGCATCCTACTCCCACAATCTCTGACCTGCAAACACTAAAACTCCTAGGTAAATAATCCCCGATGGGCTCATGCACCTGTGGCTCCCACTAGACTTTCATCTTACTGATATTCTAATTCTCCCTATAATCTGTCTAATATCTACTTAGTAATCTTTCCTGATGCTCCTATACATTGTACCCACACCTCGCAATCAACATACACCTTTGAATCAACATTTGTAGAATCATCATTCCTATCTATCCTATCTTTACAGATATCACTCACTCTTGGCATTCACTGTGGAATTACAACATATTACTCATATCAATCTTTGCTTATTAATATTCTTACTTTGATTTAAGTCCTGAGGTCTTATGGTACTGTTGTCATAGAGTCCAAAATTTTAGCGAGAGAGTTTATCGACTCTCTATCCCTCAGTAAAATCAACATCAATTATCCCATCTATGGCATACTCTTTCTGATCCCTTCCTCCACATCATGGAAGACACGTTTCGACACCTGTATTACTGACAGGGTCACACGTCTCCTGAACTGAGCTTTCAGGGTCCAACAATAGCTTTAAAATTTATATATTCTAGATCTCCTACTCAGACTCATATTTGACGCACTTGCACGATTCCTGATTATCCCAACGTCATATTATCCTATATTTCGCCTGGCTCGAGTCTTAAAACCTGCCTAAAGGTGAATAACTATTTCACATAGATCTACCACACTAGTAGATACCGACAATCCATATCAGACAATCGAACATCCCTAACATTAACCTTTTTTCCTAAACAACCTATCCCCCATTGTCTACCAATTAAAAAATAATTCTTCACTTTCAAATCCATTATTAATCTATTCATCATAATACCATAACATCGACGTGACAGTCGTTAGAAACTCGAATACATTTTTTGGCCTTACATCCTCTTAGGAGTAACAACAACATTTTATCGTACTTAGGCCGCATATACATGCTAATTAATCAACAAAGCAAGAGTAAAACAAAATATTTAACACATATAAAATAAGTATAGTCTGACTTAACTAAAACAATCAATTAATTCATTTAATCCAGACATTGTTAGGTTCATTTTCAATCTCAGAGAAGCAGTCCACTATGACTTTAGCAAAGACCTTATATATTTGTTTTTATCAGAATGCTTTACTACTGTACAGTTGAGAAGAAATAACACTATTTTATCACTTTCTCTATTTCGCTTTAGTACAATTTTTCGTTCTTTCTTCCTCTAATATTCTTTTTTTATCTTTAAGACTGTTAAAAGTGTAACCCACCAAACTGAGTATACCGCATATACACATATATATAGATAGGTACTCAATAGGAGTCTGAGTGAGGTCTATCTACTCACGGTATATACCTTTCTTAGTGGAAATATACGGTATAGGTAAAGTAGACTTAATTTCTCCCACCCCTCCACGGGTAAGTAAGGGTATCTTACGTATAATAACCCCGCTCTTTGTATTGAGTATATAGGTGATTAGTTACGCGGTATAGTATGAGTTCCTCCTCACCTTACCTACTATACTGGAGTAGTTATATGGAAATAAACGTCCCACCCTGTAGTTACCCCTGTTACGGGCTCGTAATATAGCTCCCCGTAGTCTATTTGGACTCGTTACAATCCTCATATATATCTAAATATATATACATATATTATGTTAAAAACATAATAATATATTTCATAGAATTTCACCAAATATTTATTTTCTTTAATGTGTTCAATATATATATTTATTTATATTTATTTTTACATTTCTTCACATGTCGCATCTTATATAAAAGTATCAACTCAACCTCAAAAAATGTATATTCCTTTTTCGTTCTAATAGAAAGATATATAGGTTAGTCTTTAGTAGATGTTTGCCATAGTCGAAGGATCTTACCTCCGTGCTTATATATTCTCATGTTGAATTAGCGTACTTTGTATGTAAATTTATATTTATGGAAATTTTTTCTTTTTATACCAGAGCAACTCTATAATCTTTTAAACTTGTAAAGGATTTCGTTTTTACAACGACATGACTTATCCTAGAAATTTTTGAAACCTTTGTGAAACATATTTAGATTATGGTTTTTTTCGATGATAAATGAAGTATGAAAAAACTTTTCAATTATAGATACCAGGTGTTTTGGTCTCGCCACTTATATATACTTAAAAATCACTAATAATTATTTTACACTCATTAATTATATAATATTAATATATATATATATATATATATATAAATTAAGTATATATTATATTATATATATATATAATTAATATATATATATATATAATATAATATAATCATATTTATATTATATTTATAATATATATTATAATATTATATAATAAATATATAATATATAATATATTAAAATATTAATATTATATATATTACATATTTTATAATATATTATGGAGGTCTTAAAGCATAAGGCTTATACAAGCGACCCCATTAACAGGTCCACACTTATTTGAGATACGGAAAGATTTAAAATAATTTCTAAAGATAATAAAATCGACAAAAGGTATAGTTCTCTCATTAAGAGTATCTTCAAGAAAAAGAATAGTATGTATAGTTCTTTAGAGGTGTGGACTGAAGTTTGTATATTATATAATTAATTCCCCATTAAAATTGGTCTTGATGTGTGATGGTAATGATGAGGGTGCTAAAGGGCCTTTACGTGGTGTCAGGTCTAGGTCAAGGTTTTACCCATAGAAGGAAATTGCCACATAATAGAATACTTTTAACATTTAAAAAAGGATTAACATTTTTCTACCTTATTAACTTATTTAATATTCTCTTTTACGCTTTGTTAGAACTTTCAAAGCAACCATTCTTTTGAACTTATAATTATGCCAATAATCATTTTGTGTTTTACTATCCAAAATTTTGATAAGAATGTTGTCGGGTCGCTGTTCTGGACTAGGCTATCTCAAACTGGACCCCAAAAAAAGCTATATAAGCAACAATAAATATTTAAATAATATTCTCTATTTAAAATAGCTATTATGTGAATGTTCATCCTCACCTAAAAAATAATGGTGAGTTTTAATATTTTATTTTAAACTTTTCAGGTTTGATATATCAAGTTTACATTTATACTATAATTTTATAACAAGGTATTTATCTCGAGCGTATGGGTCAGGTGATAGGAGAAGGTAAGACTCTTGGACCACTTTTAAGGTTATTAACTATTCGTCTCTATACCGATACTACTCACCCTAATACAACTTATTTTATTGAGTAAATTTTTTTTTTATTTTTTAGAATAATAAATTAATAAATAATAGTTAAAGCTTATTAGCTTATTAAATATCATATAATTGAACATACTAACATTAAAAAAAATAATAATTAGTAAATTATCTTATTAAATAATAATAGTTTTATTAAAGTTTTAGAAAATGCTCAGGTTTATTATATATATGTTGAGTTGTAATCGTTGATAACTTATACTGTTTATTATAATATATTTATCTTTCTCTATTTACATAATAAATAATTCATATTATTATATATTTATATAATTTTTACATAAATTTAATATATTAATAATATATTTATTAATAGCTAAATTCAAATTATATTGGACTATATGTATAAGGGTACATAAAAAAAATGTCAATATTCAGTTCTATAATACATATTATTAAAATTAAGAATTAATAAATAATATAAGGTGAGGTCCGATTCTAACCCTCTCTCGTGGCTCAATAAAATATTTGACAACTTTTTGAATTACTTAATTTTTTTATATATATAAATTTTAGTCTCATTTTTTAAGTATTTTTAAGCATTATGTCTATATATTTTATATAGTAAATAACATCTTGAGTTTAGACCACTGATTTATAAAAAATCTGTATATATCAATTTTTGAGATCTATTATCAGGAACAATTTAATTAATTGCAGGATAAATAAATGCAGATTGAAAGAAAAATAAAAAATATGGTCAAGTTGTGGATGACGCTTGAAGGGTATAATAAAAAAACTCAGAAAAAAAACTTTTAATAAAATGATTATTCCATTGAAGAAGACGACACAATTGGTTCCCCTCCATCAATTTTTAAAGCGGGGTGATGGACCAAGTTAGGCCCCGTGATTTTGCACTAATACTGTTTGGATCAAACGGCCTCCCCACCAAATATATTGAGATACCTTGATGCTCCACCCAGTTATAATATTAGGCGTATTACGGGCAGTAACATTTTGATTGTATAAGGAATTGCTAGTATCATATCTATATACTCATGAAGAAGCTCCTTTCCTTTATATTAAAAAATTTAAAAATTTTAAAACATTATATGAGCATGAGAGATCCACCCAACTCACGGATAACTCCTTAACGTGGGGGCTTCCTCCTCTTCCGTTTACCCATATACCTCTGAGAATTCCTTAATATCTAAAATCTCCACGCTTTTTCTTTCACAAAAAAAAATGAAATTATATATTTTTAACGTAATTATTCGCAAAAGGGACAATGTTAATATCATGTATTTTTTATACACAGTGGTGAGAGTTCTTATAATAATTTGATAATATATTAAAGAAAAACTCACTATATATAATATAATTTTACTTTTCGGCAGCAGTAATCGTAATAACTCTGAAGAGTATTAAAATTAGATATAGTGTTCGAAACGTACGAGCTGGTAATATTTTTTGGAACGTACCGCGTGTGATACTATTTAATTAAATTAATAAATAAGCTTATAAATTTTATTATTTTTTATTTATTTTTAGCCTGGCATGTTTAGAAGTTTCGCTGAATTTCCGAAAAACACTCCGTCTAATCATTTAAATTAGTAGGGTCGGCCCTGGTCTAACTCTCCCGCTGCATTTCTCTTAGACGGACTTACTAGGATGGACATATATATACCTTAATAATAATAATCAGCTGAGCCTATTATATTATATATTAATATTAATATATATATATATATAATATATTATATTAATATATATATTAATATATTATTAAATTATATATTAATTAATTATATTAATATATATATATGATATATATATAATATATATATTAATTAATATAATATTAATATAAATTAAATATTATTATACCGTTTTAAAATGGTATAATATATATATATATATTGTATGTGTTGCTTTGTGGTGTGGTTGTTGGGTTATAATTTTTAGGATATTCAGGGAAAAAAAATTCATTTCAGGTTTATTTGGCGGGCCCTTTTTTGTGTTGTGCACAGATGGGATACACTATTTTTCTTACTTTCAACCAAAAAGGCTTTCCACTCAGTGATCTATATCCGGGTGAGAGTCTCTATATTTATTTTACAACTCTTCGTCCACTGTTGATAGGTGGCGGCACACTATACTCTCTCTGGGTACCCTTACCTAGTTCGTGTGCTGGCAAAATAGCCTTTACTTAAATATATTAAAAATATAATATTATTTACTTTTAAGATAAAATAATAGTGCTAGATATGTCTTTAATAGGTATATTATAATTTTTTATAATGAAAACCTTATTAATGTTACTATCCATTTAAATTTTGTATTTTGATCTTATTTTTAATTATTTATTTATATACTTATAAATTACTCATATATAAATTTTATATAATATAGTAGTATATGTAAATTTTTTAGGCTGATATTGCTTAAAGATAATACAGTATATTTGCATATAATATTATGTACATATTAATATTAGGTTACCATTAAGATATATATTCCTTTTTAAGGGTGGAAGATACTACTTAAAAAGAAGTAAATATTTTCTTTTCGATTATACCGCATAACAATTAGTCATTACAAAGGAAAGTGAAAAAAGTGAGATAAGTTGGTAACACCAAAATGTCACAAACATTCTTGTTGGATGGCAATTCCTTTCCATCGAATGACAAGGAGAGAAGACTGTATTACGATTAGAACCCAGATATGGAGAAAAAGTACAAAAATTAAACGAAGCTCCGGTTAGTTGGGTTCTCTAAAAGGGGTTAGGAATAAAAAGAAAGGAATTGCACTAAACGATCACTCAGGGTTGTTAAAAAAAAGGGATATTTGAATGTCTATTCAATAGGTGTATCAGAAAAATAGAGAAAATTTAAAATCACTCAAAATATATATTTCAGGAAAATGACAAGAAAAGAGAGCATATTTAACTTTCGAGTTCGAATTGTCGAATAATTTAGAATACTCGGCAGAAAGAACTAACCGTTAAATAAACAACTCTGAATCATATATTGCCAAGAGAGAATCAAAAATTCTAAAAGTTCCAGTCCATTAAACGACATTCTTGCTCACATATCAGACTTTGTTTGAAAACAGGGAATAGACCAGGTTATGTAGGGGAGAATTTGTGTTCAAAAGTGTAGGAGTTGGAATACAATCCAGAAATATCTCAATGTTTTGAAGAATAGTGACAACTCATACTTCAGTTCGATAATTTATGCTTATTGCTCAATAATCAGTATTATGATAGAACAACCCCAAGTGACCTTCGATAAACAGTTTTCTTAGGAAATTTTTACATATATTACGAGGTAAGTTTTACACTTGATCGTTAAACGGACTTAGCCATTCGACAAATGTAAGGTTCCTCAAATTTAATGAAAATAGCTATTTCAAATTTTATTTTATTAATATAATATATTTATGATATTTACATATTGTTTTAATAAATAAAATTATATGATATAATATAGATATATTTAATATATATAGTAATATGTATATTGAATATTACTATAATATAATATATATATATTATTAATATATATATATATATCATATTTATATATATATATATTATATTTATTATGATATATATATTACACGCAAAATGTCTCAATCTTGGGTTTCAGGAGGGGAATGCAGGCAATCCATATTCGTTATTAACTACGCTACTGCAATTCAGCATATAGAGACAGGTGGGAAAAATACAACTGAAGTAGTGGAGAGGCCTGGGTAATGGGTGATGAGCGAGGAAATTAGACCTTCTTTTTTAGAAGCCTTAAAAGGTATTGTAATGTATTAATATTTCATGATATTTAAATATATTACTTGTATAGAAATATTTCATATTTGAAACAAAATATTCATAAAGTTAATAGAGATATATCTAAAGAAATGTATTTATAATTACTGTGTTGATCACCTCTCTTCTTAAGAGATTTTGTTATAAGTATTTCCCTGTATTTTTGGGTGTGAGTAATGCCAAATCCTAAAGTATATAAAGTCATTTTAGCATGTACAGTACTACCAATCATATAGTTTTATTTAAAAATTAGACATATTAAAGCATCAAAATTAAAGTTATAATAATATAATACTTTATTGTAATAAAAATGTGTACTGTATGTAGATGTGCATACATTCTTTTATTTATTTAATATTTTTAACCAGATATTTGGGAAATGAAATATTTTATAGCCTATACTAAATTTACATTCATTTTGATTTCTCATAGGTATTAATATTTTGCTCAAAAGGAGGTATATTGCTTTGCACTATAGTTACGTACTTGTAAAATTAGCTCTTTTTAAATAAGTTCTGTAACTGCCAATCAAAAACTCCATATGCCTTAAATGGAGAATATTAATTAGTTTCTGATCTATGAATAAATGTCTTCGTCAATTTCCTCATAATATAAATACTTTTTATAAATCATCAATGTGTACGTAAATTTCTTTTGTTATCAGCATGTCAAAATGATGAGTGAAAGAAAAAGCATTTTAGGAAGAAAATTGATGAATATTTGAGTAGAGGTGAAATAATTAAGAATTAATACGAATAATCCCAAAAAGGAATGTCTAAGGTTCAAGAACCAATACTTCTATTATCTTATATTCCTTTTTTTGGTTATTATTTAATTATTAATTATATCATTTATTACTCTTTTATTTTTAGAATAAGTTTATGTTGTTATCGAGAGCAACCATTTTTTCTCTTACTTTTTTATTTGAAAAGCCCAAACGGTCTAAATATCACATAATTTCTTTAGCCATCTTTAAATGTTTGATTCTAAGGCTCTTACAAATTTTTTACTTGCTGTAAGAAAATAATGGTAAATTAAATTAATAAATCAATAATAATAATAATAGATAATAATATATAATAAATAATATATAAATAATAATAACTAAATAATAAATTTAATAATCAAATTATAATTCAATTATCACAAAAATTTTAAATATCATTGTTAAAGACCTAACTATTTATGTTTATTAATTAAATCTGACCATTGATAAAATGAGGAATAATGCATTATGTGAGTGTGTGGTGTGAGAAGGTGTAAATAAGGATCCAACAGAGTAACAGATTGTAGGATGGTTTGGCAATAATGGAAGCGAGGATGCCAAGTAGTCGTTCTGCTTAAGCGTGCATTATGGTTGAGTTGCTGGGTAATCACCCCGCTGGGAACTGAAGAAAAAGGATGTGAGTCGTCAAAATGGAATGCCCTGAAGGAGAGGATGTGAGTTTTGGTACAGAGCGTAAAATGATCGCATATGTAGGAGATGAATGGCGAGGGCTGTCGAGGTGATAGGTTTGGACTTTGCCCAGGTATGACCATATCTTGACGTTCAGAATAGCACATGTGGAAGGGCCGGTCACAACCTCTCTGAATCCTCAAGGGTGGATTTTTCTGACCTGGGACAGAGATCTAATCTTTAAGGGGATGAAAGCGGGCTTGCTTTTCGATTGCGTCATGTTTGTTCAACTACTTTTTCTGCTCGCAGTGTATCTAAAACGCACACTCACCTCCCAAGTCTGGTCGAAAGGCGTAGATAATAATAATACATAATACATAATTAAAACAAATAATAATAAATAATGCACATTAAATTATTATATATTATAATTATATTATTAATATATAATATATATGATATATATATTGCTAATATTATTATATTATATATTATATATTAATATATATATATTATATATATATTCTATCTATACAATATATATAAATATCTTATATATTATATAATATATATATCTAATATAGATATTTACAATTTATTTTTGAAGACTCTTGGATGAAAATAATTTCAACAGGAGCAAAGGCTTACGTAAACATCCCAGAACACAAAAAAAAAATTTAATGAAAATATTAATACAAGTGATCTGTTCGATAATTATGAAGACACATCCACTGGAAAATGTAAGTGGGAAACGACTGCTGTGCCCGTTATGTCTGAAACCTAACCACCGGCTGCATACATTTGAGGGACCTGTCATGCTGCTGTGCGTAATATGATTGATATTATCATGTTATAGTAGGTACTTTAGGAAAAGGTAGAAAAGAAAAGTAAAATAAATAGGTTTATTACTCAGTGAAGGTGAGGCTTTTATAAGTTTCTATGTTGTAAATACAACTATATTACTCAGTTAAAACCTAATTTGCATACAATATTTTCTAAACTTTAACAAAGTAAGTGGAGGAACTAACTTGATTATCTCGTATTTTCATGAAGACTTTATGGTAAAATCTCAGTATGAAATGTGAGGAAGAGATGGTTAGTCACACACGACTAACACTCTGATAGAATTATTATTATACTCTAGACTGATTCTGTTAAGTAGTTAATGAAAGCATCATAATTACAATATACATGAAAAATTAATCTTCTTATTATATTTAGGAATATGATTATAGTAATTATATTAGTTCACTATTGAAATAGTTTATTTATTATGATATAATAATAATTATTACTTAATTAAAAATAGGTATATTTTATTATGATTATGATAATGAGATTTAATTGAAATTTAATTAAAAATAGTTCTTAATGTCTTTTATAAGTTAAGCTGCTAACTTATTTATTTAATTCTTCTGAGTGAGTCACTTTCATACAACATGGGTGATCCGATCGTGTAACGCCTTCAGGAGTTTAATGAGAGTTGGATGGACAACCATTACGCACAATAGGGAGTTTATAAGAATGGACTAAAACCATTAAAATCACAGGCAATTAATATGCTTCCAATTAAGGTTGGAAAAAACAACAGTATTTTTCCTCAAATTTTAGGTTTCGTGACTGCCAATTATGTAAGCGAATTTAAGATTTCTGAGATAGTTGCACAGTATTGCATGGACAAAAGTTGAGATATTAGGTGAGCCTAATATTAAGAACCACAAAGAGACATATAGCAAAGATAACATGGATCTGTCAAAGCATAAAGACCCCTGTAAGCAATTTACAGTGAATTAGAAGTTTATGAATGAATGGAGTCATTAGATATTTAATATTTTATTCATCAGGACTTCAAGAGGGGAAATGTTAAAAAGATAGAAAGATTCTTACCCCTAACATAAATATGTCAAAGAGTCTATTTGGCTGTGATTCAACAGGGATGTTTCCTCAGTAGCGGTAAAATAAGGAGAGGGATTATGATCTGTTATTTTCCATGGAATTCTCCTCTATATAAGCTCTCAGTTAATTAACTAGCTTATTAACTAAGAGAATTTAAATTTACTTGACCTTGTGATTATATATCCAAAGTAGGTAATTTGAAAAGTAAAAAGTATTTTACAATAATTATGATATAGGTAATTTATTATATCCTTTTTTAAGGTTTATAAATATAAACTGAACTGAGATAAAAAGAAAGATTTAAGATCATACATAAGTAAAAACTAAATTTGGTACATAGCTCTATGATAAAAGATTGATTCACTCCAATTGCCAAGTATGATTATTAATTAAATAATCTTTTCTGGAAAATCTTCGTGGCGAACAAACACTCTTGCTTAATATCTGAATAATCAAGACTAGTGTCAACATCACCCTACATATATATATATATATATATATTAATAAATATAGAGTATTATATTATAGTATAATATATCTATTATATTATATAATTGTAGTATTATTTATAGTATATATATATACGTTATAGAATATAGTTATAATTATATATAGTAATTACATTTATAGATAATATAATATTATACGATTATTTATATTATAAAAAAAATAAATAACAAATCAATAAAAATAATAAAACTATTTAAGTTTTTTGTGTGGGCCCACTTACCACCTATATCTCGCTTAGGTTAATGGTGCCTGATTGCATGCCTCGGATGATTGTCGGTATCGCGTTAACCGACCTCTATCCTTTCGGACGATATTGTACTGAATCGGATGGGACATGCGAATGTCAGATGGGAATAAATGTTGAATAGAAGAGCAGAAGTGAATCGGATCTATTAGAAACTTGCGCAAATTTGATTTGAAATCGCTGGTGACTGAAAAAAGATGAAAGGAAAGGAAGATGAGTGGTTGTGGTGTGAAATGTGTACGTGCTGGTGTGAAAAGAGAAATGAGAGAAGGGAGAGAAGAGTGCAATCTGATGGAATGACCTGGGTAAAAGCTATGTAAGTCTTTGTGTGTGTGCAGTCCTAGAATTCTAGATGGTTAAATTAAATTTCTAAAGTCAAGTTATGTGTGGATTTGTGACGTATGGTTCCATTCTGACAGGGAATACTGTGGAAGCGAGGTACGATTTTTTGATAGTATTGAATGATGCTTTCTGGATGTGTAAGAGGAGCTTCAGATGATTATGTTGGGTGACCTGATGGTTGGATAGGTGATCACTAAAAGGGTATGGTATATGACTGATACAGGTTGTTTTTGGTGCGGGAAAATGAAAGTAGAAGGTAATTGAGTTCTGTGAAGAGAGTAGTATGTGTGTAAGTAATACTTTCCTTAACCACAAGAGTATTCATAAGTAGATCTCAGAGTGTGATGGTAGAGATGTTTCCTGGAGGTAGGATTTGTTGTGGGTGAAGAAGGAGATGTTAAGTATGTGTTGGATGTAAATCTGTGAGGGGTTTAGGAATTTGATTATCGCATTAATTTATGTTGTTCTATGTAAAATTAATTAGTGTGGGCTTGGATGGAGAAGGATATATATATATAGTAGGTAAAATTAAGAGTGAGAATTAAGTGAGCAAGACAATAAGGGATGACTAAGTATGAAGCGGAGCGCTCGCTAGTACATCTGAATGTGATACAGGTTGACTATACTGAACACAATCTGGGGGCAAATGCAGGAAGCAATTGTTAGCAATTGCAAGCTCTCCTAGTGTAAAGTAGAAAGTAAGAAATTCGACACCGTATGTCGTGAAAAGACAAGCTATGAAGCGGTTAAAAGGAAAATAGAAATGCGTGGTTAAATGTACTTAAAGCAATGATGAGGTTTTAAAAGAAAGATGCTTGTGATGTATATACAGGAGGAAAAAAGAAATCTAAAAGGTGCATACGTAGGAAAAAACAAGAGGTATAAAAGACAGTTTGAGAGATGAAGAGGACATACAAGTGGACTTAGTGAAGCTCTTCTGAGGAGAGCGCGAAAGGTTTAGAAAAATGAGAAAAGGGAACTGCTAGAAATACATGAAAAAGTGATTTCATTTGATGAATTACTTCTATAGTGAGAATGCCTCTGTACGATGAAAGAAAAATTGAAGGAATCTTTGGTTACTATACTATACATCAATACTGATTGATGATTTAGCTAATTATCTTTTTTTTGTATGAGTATGTGTCTATAAAGTATACCTTTCATTCTATTGGTAGAAAGGTTATTAGTAGGAGGAGGTAAATGGTCAGTGACGAAGTCTGAAGAATTAAATCTGAGCGAATTCACGAGAATTTGAGAGGTTACTAGAGGGCTGACATATGAAAAACAGAGAGACGCGAAATACAGATGGATGGCACTTATGTTAGGAATATCTGGAAGCTTATGCGTGTAGACGCGCGTTTTAAGAGGGAGGTTTCGAGAGCAGACAGTTAATCGAATCAGAGGGTGAGAGAGGAGGCGGGCGAGGATAAAATTATGTATGACTATGTCATCTGGGAAGTACAGGACATGAAAAATGGCGGATAGATAGTTTATCTGGTGGGAAATACGTAGGGAACGGTGGAGGAGATCTATAAGTGGTGGATCCATGATTTTTGAGGAGAGTGTATGTAAAGAAGGTGTTCTGCGACTTCTTCGCGCTGTATTGGCATTTGGATCGAAACCATCTTGTCATCTACGTGTGATGATTAAGAGAGTGTTGTTGAGAGTCAAAGCTCGTTGACATTTGTAACTAATTGTATCCGGACGAAAGTATTAAGGAGAGAAGAATTATAAGTATTTTATTAGGGTTACGGATATAAATAAGTCTGTCGTATAAATGATACGCTAATAGGGGGACAGCTTTCGGGAGGATTATATATATGCGGTGTTAGTAGGCACTCCTCTCTGCATGATACATAATGACTACTATTGCGATAGTACGTCGAGGTAAGCCACTGGTGTGTGTTATAATAATAATAG
The DNA here is from genome assembly GCA_015478945.1 of Trachelipus rathkii. Classification (NCBI taxonomy): domain Eukaryota; kingdom Metazoa; phylum Arthropoda; class Malacostraca; order Isopoda; family Trachelipodidae; genus Trachelipus; species Trachelipus rathkii. Next base: position 69,237 of record JABUQX010010777.1, read on the forward strand.
GTTGGTAAATAGTGCTGAGAGTTATTAGGATCTCCTGGCGGAAGTAGAAGTACCGCAAGTAGTGTAGAGGATTTCCTTGGTATTTCTCCGTAATTCATAGTTATCCGTTTAATATAAGAATGAGAGAGTGTCTGCGGATGGCTAGGGAATAGGCTTGTTTAAGAAAGAAGAGATGAGAGATATGAATGGTTTACCTCCCAGTGATGCCGTAACTTATATTTTTTGAGACAATTTGTCTCTATTTCACTAATTCGGAATGATTGGGGGTTTTTTGGTGGCCTTTCGGTGAGGAAGAAGGAATCTTTGTTATATAAAGCTTTGTGTGCGAGACGACATTGGAGATTGTAGACCCAAGTCGGCGTTTGAGACTAAGTGAGGTGCGCCTTTGACATCTGAAACATGGAGGTAAGAGCAAGTTAAAATGCCTGGTAGGCGGAGTAAAAGTAGAGATGCCGATCATCAACCCACGAGTGGTGTGGGTAGGGTTTTATCTGAGCTGTAAGTATGGTCCAGGTATCCCTTGGGACGGTCTTAGGTTTGCACTTAGTTATGCCGAAATAGTTGTGATATTGAATGGTAGAGGATAGCCGCATCTTTCGCCATGAAGTGCGGAAACAGTTAGATACTCTCATGGGAGCTGACTACACCACATTAGGCCACGCATTTAAGGTTGTCGGTACTTCTATAAATGAGGTGTGGACTTGGTCTGAGATTCGACTGGCTGGAAAGCATAATTAGGCAACCATTTAAACCATGCTCATTTTGTTTTTGAGTGGTAAATGGTTAGATTGACGATATAGGACGAACTAGGCCAGATTCAGGTACATGGATGGGTGGAATAAAAATGTTAATGGGAGTGTTAATGACTAATCCTAGACTCGTATTCAAGATTAATGTGTGAAGACAAATAGCCAAAACATTCGATAATAGAAGCTGGTTATTTTTTTTAATGATAGTGAAAAACAAGGAGATTAATAACGGTTGGTAGATCTCCAGTGGCAACGTAACTTCTATTATGGCATATATGGCAAAGTAACTTTGATATGGTAGATCTCGTTAGTTTTTCAATTCGGAAGGTTCAATGAAGAAGATATGCATGGTTGTAGCGAGGTATGAGAGTGAGTGTAGTAGCTTCCTACGACATCACTTCAGGTCTTGACGCAGTCATATGATCCCATTAGTGCATTCCCCCGCTAGGACATATAACAATTGTTCTATTCTTGACGGAAGCAAAGTTGCTTGAGCCACGCAGTACAAAAATCTCTCAGCGAAAGAAAGAGCTTACAGTGAGGATTCACGGATTGAGAGCCACACGACTGAGAACTATACAATAAACTCCACGGTCATATATATAAGATGAATTGGTTGGCCGTTCCGACAGTTGATCTCTCAAGTAGATTTGCGTGCTTATTGCGTCTTGGATAACGGCACACTCCCACTAATTTGACAAGGTCCGCTGCATTTTTGGTCTTTCTACGCTGTATACAGTACTAGACATTGCGGCTCCTTCCTTTCCTGTTCGCCTCGCATGCTTACAATCATCTATTCACATGTGTCGTTCTGCCTCATTCTTTAGCAAAGGTTACAAGGAAGCAGCACACCATGCTTATCTTCTCTGATAATTTATTTTAGTACAAAATATTTTATTAAGCACTTAAATACGAGAAAGTAATCTTTTTAACTTTGTGTTTATAAAAAAATTCTAATTTACATTTTTATTTTAACAGTAATTATTAGCAAATTTGCCATGAGTGGGAGATCTAGTTTTAATTAAGGGGCACAATCAGACCGGTTTCCAAGGCCCTATCTTACGTGAAGTATTTAGCGACTCTCATTCATCAATGTGATTAGCGGTTAATTAAATGGAGACATAGTGTCTGTTTGCAGTGTAAATGACTTCCATCAATCCTAAGCTTTTAATTAAATTAAAACGAATATTGTTAAAAACTCAAACTTAGCTCAATTGTTTAGTTGGTTGAATACTTAGAACTCGGAGTAAACGTATCTAATTTTTGATGGCACCTCCTTTGGGAATTAGATTGGGAGCACTGATGATCAAAGGTGGCTGACTCTTAGAGACTATTTGTAGGAAAGCCTCTTACGGTACAGGTACTCCGCCGGCGACGTGAAGTAGAACCATTGGATTACCGGAGCCCAGCCGTGCTTGTGCAACTGTAAGGCTCGACTCCTGAAGTTGTCGCTATGAATTCTCAGAGTGGAAGCTCAGTTCTATTCTAGGCCAATTAGTTTCGCCTTCCACGCTCAAATGTGTTTCCGAGTGTACTATTAATATATCACACACATTCCGATATTCCGCAAGAGCGGCCTCGCTGGTGACCACTTGCTTACTTACATTTAAGATATGTCTTTGTCTCTTGTGGTTATATAACTCTCCTCACGTCTTTATCGACGCCCCTTGAGTTGATATTATCGGAATTTCTTCTTTTCTTCGCTCATCAATCTAGCTAGGTTCCGCTCATGCGTTACTATATTACCCTCAAAAGTCCTGCCGTCACACTTTCCTACAACATTACTGCGCTAGGCTGCTATTTCTCCGGCGCAAATGATGACTTCTTTTCACAGGTAAGAGGCCCGTGCAAACTCGTGTGTGATTTCCTCCCACAGTCACTTTATGTGCCACGTAAGTGGTGCTGTTCGTCTCTTTCACCCAAGGGAATGGGTGAACGCACATACATATTCTTTACTCCAGCCGCACGACTTGCAGCTACTCCCCTTAGATCGCGTTCATGCGGGTGACCCCCTTTTACACAGTTAGTTTTCAAGCGCCAGGCTGAACAACTTACCCGATTTCGGTCTATTTTTATAAGCAACGTCCTGATTGTCGGTGTGCAACCTCGTATTACGGTACAAAACCGACATGAAGTTGTTCAAGAACAGCTCTTCGGCTGAAAACTTCCGGCAATTCCACAACGTTACTTCCTCTTACTTCCGGATGTATTAACCGGCAGACCTTAACATTCCCTACACAACTCCAACCCCTATTCTTAACGTCTCAATTTTATGTTATCTAATGATGTTTCATTTCGACTCAAATCACGATTATTTAGTGAACTGACTCTCCAAAAAAACCACGGTTTTTTTATTTACACCAAGGCACAACACTACAAAACAACAGGCATCAACTACAATTCTGTTTCGTTTCCCCAGCTGACCCCCACCTCGTCCCTCCTTAAATCTTCTAGGACCCACGCAGGGGTTGTTTTTCCTCTTTATTTTTTCTATACCTAAGGTTCCTCAGCGATTCTTCTTCTTGGTTGCTCTTGTCACCTCAGCTTGGCCTAATTGTATCTGGGTGGCCAATCCCTGAAAAGTTGCCCCCCCATCATAGTTCTTTCCATTTGTTACTCCATACTGCTGTCTTCCCCCTCCGGGATTTTTTCATTTCTACCACAAAATTATTGCCCGTTTATGGTCAATATCTCTACTCCAAAGCTCTACTGGAAGCAAAAACCATATCTTAGCTTTTTGTTTTGGTTATTTCACCTTTAAAAAGCTTTAGGTGGATTTGGAAGGGACCCCTAGGTCACTTAATGGTATGGAATTGTCCCTTATTCATAGCTCAACCCCGAAATCAATAGGTTCCAATCCTTTGGTCATCCTGACGGTCTCCAAGATGTGGGATTGGAGCACGATTAGGATGATCCTGAGCGTATGAATAGTAGCAGAGCTGATTGTGTCAGACGGACGAGTTGACGACGTGGAGCTGTAGATGGTGTCTAGACCGAGGCACTGTATAAGCGGGATCTCTAGCGATGCAATAGAGGAGTGGCGGAACTAGTTAGGAGCCTGGATAGCGTTAAAGCTGGTATGTCGTATCGATTCCCCTGTGGACTCCACCTAATAACGCCAAAACTCCTGTTTACTTTCTTGATCTTACGTACCCCTTTTTCCAGTCGCTTGCGAATGCGGATTTGAAAATAGTTTTTAACCAATCCTACAACCTGTGTGTGCGCATGATCCTTATACATTACCACTCAGACTGTTTCTTTATAATTCCCAATGTTTTTTCACATCTGAAAATCTGTATCCTGCGGATGGGACCGGCTGTCCTGAATATGCCCAGGTCTCCGTAAATAAGTCAATTCATTGTTGAAATCAACCATACTGTGTAGCGCCAACACACTGGGTTTGGGTGTGTAGGATCCCAGAGTGCACCTGGTCTTCCTCTCTGAAAATGAGCCGCCGGGTGGAGTCTTACGCCACCCTGGTTTTCAACAGGGGGAAGATTTTGTCGGAGATGAGTAACATACGCTGCATGAAACGCTTGGAAGGCAGAGCCCGCAAATTCGCCATACACCGAGCATCAAAGGCAACCACAGTCAGTGCACAAGACAAAGACGGTCTAATTTCACTATCAATGTCCATGTCAGGCCCTATCCTCGTAAATAACAACCGGGGACCACAGCACGAAACGTCCATTTTGTCGCAGCTAGACGACAGCGTTCGCTCCTAACTGTCTATGGCAACAACTCAATCAGTTACTGGGGGGCAACCTGCTCGCACTGGTATTCCCTATTACTACGATTAAAATCTCCTCTTCAAAATCCATCAAAAATCGTACTCCGGGGGGATTCTCATGCTAATCAACCAACTAATCTAATGAATCTAAAATTGGTCATACCTCATATATTAACTTCGGAGAGCATTTTCCTGCCCAAGACATCGTGTCCCATCACCCTCCAGCATGAAAGTCGGCAAACATCACGTAAAGAAGCTGCGTTCTTATGTCCCTAATCTGTCTTCCACAGTTACACTAGTTCAATATCCCTTGAAAAAGAATGTTTTTAAAACAACAAAAAAGAAAAGCATTATTAGAGTGTACTATACGCTATGATATGAGAGATATCGAACGGTCAGACTAAACTTAGACACCAATAATACTGCGACAACAGCAAGAGACCGCTCTCATAAGTGCCTGTCCTTGAGTTGCTACAAAAGCAGCGACTCAATTTTTTTAGATTGTATCCCAAGCAATTACACTATTGAACAAGCTCACCAAGCCAACTCTCTGATAGATTGCAGATTTTATTCCAGTCTTCTTCTACAAGTTCTTCCATTATAAACTCACGCAAAATATTAATGTCCTAGGGATAAATGGATCATAGAATCTCAATGAAATGATGAATACTCACTCACTCTCTCTCTAATGCTATCTCTAACCTCCAAACTAACGGATCTCATATTGCATCCAATATGGATTCCAACTTTTAACTTTCCTTACAAAAAATACGACTTTCTGTGTCACCTTTCTACCCTGCTCCATGGGACACTCCCATATTCTCCCACCATTTCTGAATCTGCTATATTTCGCTTCTCATTCCTAAATCATGTGACATTTGGTTTGCTCTTCCACGACCCAACCAAGTCCAAACATAAATAAGAGAACTTGTTAACTTCAGTTTCTTCGCATTCATGGCGAAGCATCCTCACCAAAATACCACTGAAAACTCCAACCCCCCAAAAAAACCGGTCGTACAACCCAAATCGCTGTTGTATGACTATTCCTTACCACCAGAATTTATTTCTCCTCCTCGTCGGGGACACCACGCTCAGCCTTCATCTAATCTGAAATCTCTTCCAAACAGCTTACCTCCTAGTGTAATAGAGCCATGTCTCAAAACCATCCCTATAATGATTTATAACAATCATAAATGCATGGCCCTTTCCTCAATGAAGAATTGTCGCCAACTTTCCATATTTTGAAGGATTCTGTTAACTAATAAACTATGTACACCAAAGTGCATAAAATGTTGCGAGCTTGAAACTATATCTATGCGTAACTCTCAACGCGTCGAATCTAAATCACCCGTGACTGCCTATAAGCTAAAGAGTGAAATGAAGGAATGCAGCAGTACTCAATTTAAAAATCTCTGTCCCTATCTCCCAGTCCTCTTCAAACTAACTCATGCAGTGCAAGTCAACAAATTGTATCTGTCCACTGACATTAACTGTCTGGTCTCGATCTTTGCTCCAAGTAGGAGTGTTACACTAAGGGTCAACTATCTGATACTTTTTAGAGCTCCCACTTTCGTTGTTATATCTAGAACTTCAACCATCTCCACGCCATTTTGTTACTTCTAAAGATCCTTGAACGAGTTTCCTAAACCCTTTTTCTCTGGATGCTAATACAGGACTCTCTAGGCATATGAAACGCGTTAGATACATTTCCTTTTCTGTATTATATTTCCTTTTGCTCCATTTTCTTATGTCGCTTAGAGCTGTTCCGCTTGGACGTATTTATACTCGCATGACCTTTACCTCAATAGCCTTAACATTAATTTGCACAGAGACCCAATGTGAAATCAATTCAGCGCATTATGTCCGGTGCGGAGTGGGTCTACTTTCATCAACCACAGCTATTTTACTTTCCCCCTTCAACAACGGTTTCCAAACCATTGATCGGTGCTTTTTTAACCTTTCATTCCAAGTTATCATACACCCTGCAGTAAACTAGCCATTCCAGTCATCTTCCGCAGGTAGACGTCGGCACTTCTTAGGTCCAAGAATGTGAACAACAATCTTCGAGAGAAATAACACTCTTGCCGTGATTATTTTTAAAGCAGGCGGGGCTTGCGAATTCGTCGAATTAACTCGTCAACACGTAAACATTCTTTCGCGACTTATATCCTCGATTTGTCAACTGCCACAACTCCCTCAACTCCCACTTTCTTTCAACTGTCAAGTTGCACAGAAAATAATCTTACGTCTGCTCCAACGCTCTTCACATACACGTCCTTCCGTAGGCTGATTTACCGATATGAATTCGCTTCACAATTTGTTGCAGCTCAATTAGGTTTATTGTTTTACAAAAGCCACTACTCGAGCTCTTCGTGCATCCTTGAAATGAAGCCTTTCAAAAATCTGAAAATTAACACGGTACAGGCTATACTTCATCATACTATTATACGCTCTTTTTACACTGGCAGATGTTGATAGAACTTGCACTGACTAAAAGTAAGACGTGTACTGCTGGCAGACATGATTTTTGTCATTATCTCCGTCATATTCTACTGCTTCTGCATCACGTCGTGCAGCGAATTTCTATAACAGAATTTGATAGAACTTTCTTCCATTCTGTTTGCACTACAACTGTTTTAAGATCTCTATTCCAAAATGGGAAGGATCCGAAGTTGGCGGACAGCCAAAGAACAAATTTCGCCCTGACCTGTCATGTCATGTAAATTAATGAGAGTATTCTTTTCGTCGGCGGTCCATCTCGATATTGCTCGAGATCGCCAGTCTTTTCAAAGTTTCCAGTTGGTTTCCCCATTGCAAATCGTTCGACACGCGATCTTTCTTGTTAAATACTGGATCAGAAACCGGGAAAATCGTTCTCAAGCTGTGGATGGTTCTTGGTGTCTTTTTGAAAGACTTTGGAAAAAAGCTATGACACAAGTAGAGAACTGGGTTCTCCTTTATACTCCACTGCTTATGATTTCCTAGGAACAGCTTCCCTCTCTTTTATACATGCCTTCTTCAAAGACACTTCATTAAGATCATACCAGTTTGGTTGCTCTCTGGTCTTAATCAAGGTCCGCTTAACTTGATGAAGAAATTTTCCATATCTCTTAT